>JAODAL010007455.1:87500-125055 GCA_025379985.1 Phyllomedusa bahiana
AGCTCCAAATGCAGTACAATACAGGGAAGTAAGCAGACTGTGCGATTCCCTACAGCCTTTTGTACCTAGTTTGCCATGGCTTCTAAATGGAGCTAAACATAAGGGATGTCTATACAAATAATGATGTAGATAACAGCTGTTTATCAGGCGACACCTGTCAAATGAGCAGACATAGGTAAAGTCTATAAACTTTAATGATGTTCAATGATTTATCAGCACAAATATACATGCCTCATCTGAGCCGCTGTTTGAAGACGCTGGTGGCCTTTGCTGCAGTTGCTGCTGCTGTTGTTGCTGCAGTTGCTGTTTTCTCAACATAGCAGATCTCTGCACAGCTAAAATGCTAGGATTAGATTTCCAAAACTGTAGAAGGAACATGGAAAAGACATCAAAATACTGCTGTGACCCAAGCTTTAAAAGCAAGTGCTAGGGGCCAAAGTGCTGTAGAAAATGTGTTACATTAACATGCCCAAAAGAAATTCCCATAACTGATTACACATAGGTAAAATATGTCTGACCACCGCACCAATTGCTAGAATAGGGGATCTCAGCCCTCAGTTCCTCCTGCCTGACCTCAGTGAAGAGGTGTTTGAATGAATTAGTGGTCAAGAATGAAGGTGCCAATCCATGTACAGTTTTCGCCATTCACTCCTATCTTTAGAAGTCCCACAAAGTCCGAATGGAGCAGGGACATGCATGCTCGACCGCTGCTCTAGGTGAGAAATGTTGACCGCAGGCATACCCCATTACCAAAGGAGATCAACTCGTTGCTTTGGACATTCTTTCTAGTCCACATTGTTAAATTACCTCTGCTCCATCCATTCTGGGTGGCTTCGATTGCACAGCTTTCTTTTCTTTTGAGGTGTCAGACTCGGATTCTGATTGGCTCCCCGATTCTGATCCACTATCAGAGTCACTGCTTCCAGACTGACTACTGCTTCCATCACTGCTGCTCCCTGAACTGGACCCAGATCCTGAGCCCGATTCATCATCTGATCGGCTGTGGAGAGAGGAAAGGGAATAGAACATTTAACATAAGCTTTTGCTGCACAATTTTAAAGTGGATTTCACAAAACTACTTTGGCGTTAATACACATCAAGATGACAAAACACACACTGAATTATACATCACTGAACCTCTTATTTCCCCTTTAAAGAGAACCCTTCAGGTGGCATATGCTGCCCTATTTAAGAGCAGGATGTAATAAGAGAGAAGGTGAGCTCTGTGATATATAGGGTTATATGCATGGCTGTGGAGTCGGCAAGCTAAAGCACCGACTCAGACTCCTCAATTTCCCAAACCTCCGACTCCCTCATACACGGCGCATGTTTAAGTGGTAACTTTACTGTAGTAAAATGGTTACATCAGGCTTTTTACCACCTTATGATACAATAATCAAGCTATTTAGGTAGAACAGACACTGACAAACAAAAGGGTAACAATGTTTTTTGAACACTTGTGGGTAGAGTTGCACAAACACTGGGAATGTGTAGAAGAGACTTGGATCAGATTTTGGTCAAGATATGCTTGAATCTGATCCAGAGCCCAGAAGGATTCAGGCAGAGCTGAAAGCCAAAAGGTGGATTTCCCAAATACTAACAAAATAATAAAAATTAACATTTTTATTTTTAGGAGCAAAACAGTAACAATGCAGTTACAGGAAAGAAACTGCAGAACTAAGCAAATGCTATATACTTGCAAGTCAAATTTATGTATAAGATGTAAGATGACTGTATATAAAATTACAGTAGCCTCATGTGCAAAGCTGTAGTGGATGGTGAGATATGGAGCCTGAAAGTCACAAGTTCAAACCATTGTTACCATTTTGCTTGTCAGTGTAAAATATATTTATTGGATATGGCTTTAGAACACAAAAAATTGTAAGTATGCAAAACACTGCAGGAACATTTGTGGAGTCTCTGAATTTGTTCTGAGAAATAGTATCACCTCCATCAGATCCTGCATACATGACCTCACATCTGATCTCATTATTTCCAGGCTAGAGAACGGCCTCTCTACACTAACTTGGGGGCAAATCGGTGACCACAGAGGCAACATCTCTAACAATGTCAGGGTATAAAGGAACTGCCTCAGCCACAGTAACTTTTGATGAATGGTTGAACTCTTCTACTTCTTTGAAAGCAGGTGAAACATTTTGCCGAAATCTGTTTTCCATGGGAGCAGAATCTTTTCCCCTGAGGCAGCGCTTTGCCTGCTCCATGTCATCAATTACACTCCTCATGTGATAAGCCTGAAGATATGGGAGCAGTAGCACTGGCTGGACCCAATTCCTCTTGCTCTTTGCACTGCATCGAACTAACTGGACCAACTTATATATATTTTGGGAGTCTGAGTCTGTCCATTTTATCACGACTCCGACTCCTGCAAAATAGGCACCGACTCCACAGCCCTGGTTATATGATAGGAGAGGAGCTGAGCTCTGTGAAATATAGGGTTTTATGATACAGGAGAGGAGCTGAGCTCTGTGATATATAGGATTATATGATAGAGGAGAGAAGCTGAGCTCTGTGATATATAAGTTTATGTGATTTGATGCTGAATTTGAGTAAAGAACAGAAAAATACTAACTGGATGCCTTAAGAGACAGTGAAAGTCCTGCTTGCCCGGCCCACATACATCGATAGTTTTCCCTGTATCAGTGTGTGTAAAGAGAACTGTCAATCACTGTATGTGGGTGAGGTCAGCAATACTTTCAGGTTCACCGATTTTCTCTACTTTTTACTCAAATTCTGCAACAACTCTTATAATTCCAGAACTCAGCTTCTCTCGCTCGCTTAAATCCTGATCTCAGATAGGATGACAAAAACCACATGACTTGATCACCTTTAAATCTTAACATGGGCATGAAACGGATTTTCAAACCTAAAATGCACAACAGAAGTTTGACACGTGCACATTTTGTTTCATTGGACCTTTTATTCCTGATGTTGCGTACATGGCTTTGTCAGCAGGTAGCAAAGAAAACAAATCAGTTATTCATTATTGCTATAAAATGAAAGGGGTGTTCCTTATTTAATAAATGCTCGTCAGCCAGTCAGGAAGGTTATAAAATAGGAGGAAACAAAATCTTGCCTTTTAAAGCCACTCTCTTCCAGCCTATAACGTCACACACTGTTACGTGATCCTGTAGATATTAACAGGATGCAACGGGCTCATCCTGGATATGTGACACGTGACCAATGAAGCCGGTGATTGGCTACATCATTACAAACTGGTGGTTACACTGAAAAACCCCTTTAAACATTTAAACCTTTGGGTAATAGTTATTGGCTATTTTACACTTTTTCTTTCCCACCTTTGCCTGTATTTTCTTAACTGCTCATTAAATGGGTTTTGCCATGAAGTAAAATTGACGTGGGAAGCTTGGAAGAATAATAAATTGCCCATTCATTATTATTAAATTTCGCACAATTTTGTTTAAGACCTGTTCCACGCTATTCAGATAGTATTTTACAATGGTTCGCACATGTAATTTTTTGTTTAGTTGCTCCTTTAGTGATCCATTGTTTACAGCTCGTCTCCAGGGGATACGACCAGGGTTGAGAGCTTCTCAGTCCTGGTCGCACATGCTCAGACATGACTTCTCCTCTCAGGCAGCTACTGAGTGTTCAAACCCAAGGTGCTGTCACTCTACTCCCGTCCTCTGTTCGCCTTAGTAATTATTCAAACAGTGCAAATAAATAAAAAATAAACCTCTATGAGGTATGGGCATTGATAAAGAAAAACAAAAACACAGGTTTGGTTCCTGCAGGGATTTGAACCTAGAACCCTTGTGCCTGGAGGCAAAAACTTTACCTCTCAGCTACTCACAATGCTTTACACAAACAGATCTTTCTTTGACTACAGAGAGCAGAGGCCTGGTGATGTCATCCTGCTGGGTCACATGATATGCAACTCAAACGAATCACACATGCCCCCTTCTGAGCACACAGAACTGTAGAGCTGGATGCAGGAGGTATGAAATGAGATCGTGGCAAAACCCCTTTAAAGGAGTTTACTCACTATAATGATTAGTTTTTAATCTTTGTGGACATATTACTGAATACATTTTCTAAGTACTTTGTGATTTATCTTTGGTCAAAAGATAAAGATATTAACTCCTCTTAGAGCACACAAGTTTCTGGTTCTGACCATCTCTCCCTGTTCTCTAATCTCTATTGCTCTAAGCTGTCAGTCATTCATTCCAACCACAGTGAGTCACCTCCTGCAAAGTCTTACCTTCAGCAACAGACTTTGAAAACCTTTCATTTAGCTCAGTAAACACCCTTTGCACCCCTGCAGCCTGAGTACTACACTTTATAAATCTTTTGCACTCAGTGTAAGAGAAATAGCTAGGAACAGCAGAGCTGGTGTCAATCATTACTATAGACCCGCTCACAGTCTGAACAGCATGTGTGATTATAAAGCTGGCAGTGAAACTGCATGGTGAGAAAACCCCTTTAAAGAGGTACTTCACATTGAAGCCTCTGGACAATAACCTGATCTCTAAGCCCCCTGATAGGATGTCAGTAATCAACATGAGGGAAAACCATGCAATACATATTCAGTTTTCTTGCAGTGCTACCATAGGAAGAAAGTAGACATCCCTTAGTACCCATTTAAATCAAGGGGTTAGGACAGGACAGCTGCTCCGGAAAGATGCTATCTACTGAGACCAGGAGGCGAGTCCTCTCTATCTAAACTAGATACAGACCTTCAAGGACATAAAATTAAGCACCAAAATGTAGGTATATTGCCACGAGTTTGTCATTACTCAAATCCACCTTCATCAAAAGTAAATGCTGCAACTTTGTCATTATGCTATACTTTACACTGTGTGCCGAGTATAATGGACCTAAAATACACGTATGTAACCAATTCCTTCCTGTTGCCCACCAACATCCTCCTGAATCCTCTGTCTGGAAAGCTGCTGAGGAATGTGAAAGATAATGCATGGCCACCACTCATGTGACGAGTCTACACTATGGATGACGTGATGTGAAGCCGCTTTCTAAACAAAGGTCTATAGTGGACCAAGGAGAACGATGCTGGGGAAAAGAAACTACTAGTATACAGAGTCAATCATTATAAAATGGACGACTCCGTCTCCCAAAATATATGACTTGGTACAGTTAGTTCAATGCAGTGCCAAGAGCAAGAGGAATTGGGCCTGGTCAGTGCTACTGCTCCCATATCTTCAGCCTCGTCAGATGAGGAGTTTAATTTTGAAAAGTATGTGGATGACATGGAGCAGGCAAAGCGTTGCTGCAGGGGAAAAGATCCCACTCACATAGCAAACAGATTGACCAGATTTCAACAAAATCTTTCACTTGCTTTCAAAGAAGTAGAAGAGTTCAACTGTTCATCAAAAGTGACTGTGCCTGAGGCAATTCCTTTACACCCTGACATTGTTAGAGATGTTGCCCATGTGGTCACCGCTCTGCCACCAACCCAAGTTAGTGTAGAGAGGCCGTTCTCTAGCCTGGAAGTAATGAGATCATCTATGAAGGATCTGATGGAGGCGATACTATTTCTCAGAACAAATTTCATACAATGTTATCCGTACATTTTGTAAACGTTACTGGATGTCTATTTCGCCTAATGTAAGACGTACCCGGAAAGTAAGACGTAGCGCGGCCTGATGACGTCACTGCCTGTGCCGGGATGAGCGCGCGGGAGGCCGGAGCAGCGAGGAGGCGGCGCGGCAGGCCGGAGCAGCGAGGAGGCGAGGCGGCGCGGGAGGCCGGAGCAGCGAGGTGGCGGTGCGGGAGGCCGGAGCAGCGTGGAGGCGGCGCGGGAGGCCGGAGCAGCGAGGAGGCGGCGCGGGAGGCCGGAGCAGCGAGGAGGCGGCGCGGGAGGCCGGAGCAGCGAGGAGCCAGGTAAGTGTTTTTCTGCCTACAGCTGGCCCTATACCTGCCTACAGCTGGCCCTATACCTGCCTACAGCTGGCCCTATACCTGCCTACAGCTGGCCCTATACCTGCCTACAGCTGGCCCTATACCTGCCTACAGCTGGCCCTATACCTGCCTACAGCTGGCCCTATACCTGCCTACAGCCGACCCTATACCTGCCCTATATAAGACATACCCCGAAAGTAAGACATAGTGGGACTTTTGGGGGTAAAAAGAATGTAAGACGCTGTCTTACTATCGGGGAAACACGGTAGAATCACTCCACAAATGTTATTCTGTACATTTTGTTGAAAACTGTTTTTCCCCATTTACTGCAGCATTTTGCATATTTACAATTTTGAGGTTTTTGTGTTTTAAAGTTGTACCCAATAAATATATTTTACACTGACAAGTAAAAGAGTAACAATGTTTTGATTTTTTTACTTTCAGGCTCCCTATCTCAATATTGTCTACATCATTTTATAAACATCATATTCGCTATCTCATACACAACTTTGACCTGCGAGTGATCGCCGATGTGTGTCTCACTGCGTCTTTTGGATAACTCCCAAGAATTGTCATGTGAATTCTTGGTCCAAAAGACGCAGCAGGAGCCCTATTATAAAACTATAGGGTGCAATCCTGCTGTTTTGGATATGATCGCTGCAGCGTTTTTGGATACGATTTTCGGATCCAAAATCAGATCCAAAAATGCCGTGTGAACATACCCTTATTCTCTATTCTAAGAAGAATATCTGCAGAAATGTTGCAACCAAATCACAAAACGACAACTCTGAATCTGTAAATAATTATGTAACCGACTAAACCTCACCTTGAGTTTCCACTGCTATTGCTTTCTTCATCACTCTGCCCGTTCATGGTCAATTGTTCACAGATTTAAAACAAATATATACAAATTGAAGATGATGAGCTGGCCGCTAATACTTCAGCATCTAGCTTCTTATCCGTTAAAAACACTAAAACCGTAGCCTGCAAAGAGAAAGAAATAGGTTATGATAAAGGCAATCATACTCTAGTACACAGGAAAGGGGACAAGACTGCAACCGGTGTATGACACTTCTAGTGAAAATGAAGAGCTACTTCCCGATGGAGATGTCAAATATTCAGGATAAAAAGATGCCATCTAATAAAGCACGACTCACAGCACTTTACAGAAAGATTTACTAAAAGATGATTGAAAGTCACACTGTTCAGGCAGATGAAGAAGCCACATGCACACAACTATATGGAGAAAGCCAGTCCCTGCAGGTTAGTATTATGGCGGTGCAGGCAGTCCACATGGCTCCATATTTTTGACTGTTTTCTCTGAGAAATAATGCTACACTGGTAGAAAAACCCATAACACGATATTGGTTACACTAAGGCCATTTGTTATTGATTTCAAAAGAGGTACGAGGTGGCTCTAAAGTTAATGGATGATAGCACAGCTCTATCTGAGGCTGCACAGAGCTGCAATCATATGTGTGGGAAGTCTTAGGCTATGTTCACATGGCTTAAAGTGGGACGTATCTCGCGGCGTACGCGCGGGGAGAAAAGTGACATGTCAATTGTTAGCGGCGAATATGCACAGCTGACACTGAATGTCTATGGGGCCGGCCCCCCTGTGCTTTGGAGCTCCAAAACACCCGGCGTATTGCCGCACGTATAATAAGCCATGTGAACATACCCTAACAGGTCTGTGAGAGCCAGAATTTTTGCTGGTCGGTAGGTGATCAAATACTTATTCAATGCAATAAAATTTAAATTATTTGAAAATCCTACAATGTGAGTTTCTGGATTTTATTTTAGATTCTCTCCCAGTTGAAGTGCATCTATGATTAAAAAAAAAAAAAAATACAGAGCTTTCCATTCTTTGTAGGTGGAAAAAACTTGCAAAAATCACCAGTGTATCAAATACTTATTTTCCCCACTGTATACGAGACTCTTTGGCTGGGCTGGTTGTGCACCTCACCCTTCTAAGTGACAGTATGGTGCTGAATGTGTAAAAAAAAAAAAAAAAAAAACCCACACTGACTTCTGTACGGATGTTCATTCCAGTGATGAATCTGCCGATCCTCAGGTCTTTCATTGTTGCCTGGCTCCAGTCACCGTTTAGAATGGTGATGGTGGGCAGTGGCACATGACTACTGCAGCAGTGACTCTCCATTTGTCCAGAGCAGGCATTCTCATACTGCGGCCCTCCAGCTGCTGGGAAACTACAACTCCCATCATGCCCACTGTTCTAGATTATATAAATGCATGATGGGAGTTTCTGAAGAGCTGGAGGGCCGCAGTTTGAGGATGCCTGGACCCGAGCAAGAAGACAACAGAAGTACCTTAGAGAGGAGCAGCAGACACATCGCCGGAACAAAAGACAGTAGAGGTATGTTCTTTTACATTTTATTTTCCTACAGGCTCTGCACCTACTCACACTCTATGGGGAGGTGGGCAAACCATGACCGCTTATTGCTATGTAAGGGGCCGTATATACACGGCAAGTGACAAATACAATACACATAAACCGACCGGTATTTGGCCTGTTTTGCGGCCGTCCCTAAGGCCGTGGGGAGGGGGCGGCTTTTGTCCACGATGAGCGGAGAAAAGCCCTCCCCATTCACATTGAGAAACCGGACAGAAGAATGTGCATGCTGAATGCTTTTCGGGTGACAAAACCGCCGGACGGAGAACTCATGCAGTGGGGACTGCCGCACGGGTTTTCCATAGCGCCCTGTTCTGCTCATTTTCGGCCGGTTTTTCTGATGGTCTGCAAAACCGCAAACCGCCTGAAAAACCGGCCAAAAACCTGTGCTGTGGGGACACACCCTAATAGGTCAAAGACTCTCGTTTTAAAAATCAAAGAACCCCCTTAAACCCTGTAGTAAAAACGGATACGGTTTATAAAGCCAATACATCATGATTGCAAAATCAGGTTAAATAACAGCATAAAGCCCTGTCCCCACAGCAGTGGTTTTTACCCGGTTTTTGGTTTTGAAAACAGTCTGCAAACCAGGTGAAAACTATTAACACAGGCCTCTATGTAAAACCCGTGCAGCTGTCCCCACTGCACGGGTTTTCCACCCGCCGTTTTTTCAGGCCACCGGCGACCCGAAAAACATAGATCGTGTTCAATTTTCTGTCCTTTTTTCGGGCGGCAGAAGAACATGTCTATGTGAAGGGGGAGGGCTTTTCTCCACTAATCGCGGAGACCCCCCGCTCCCTGCGGTAGTGTGCACGGCCCGAAAACAGGACAAATACTGGTCAGATAAACCGACCGGTATGTCCTGTGCCGTATAAACGACCCCTAGAAGTGATCAAGAGGGGATACTTGCACTGAGAGGGAGATCCGGGCTCGACTTCTACACAGGACCCAGCCGTCCAAAAATCCCAGAGTCCACGTGACTTGAAACAGCAATCTTTATTGTATGCAGGAAAGTAAGTAAAACAGCTCTACAGCAGCATAACCCCACAACATGTGGTACACACAAACATGTTTCGGGCAATGGGCCTTACTCACTGTGAGCAAGTTTCAAGTCTCGCGGACTCTGGGATATTTGGACGGCTGGGTCCTGTGTGGAACTCAAGCCCGGATATCCCTCTCAGTGCAAGTATGTTTCCGCTTGGCCCGCGGTGAGCCGCAGGTGACATCACACAGCTAAGTGGATCCTCGTGCATCATCATATGTGAAAGCAAGTCCGAGACCGGTGAGCCTTTTCTCAGTGTTTGCCTTTACTATTGATGAATGCATGAGCAGAAATAATGTAGGACATAGTGTACCAGCGCATGTCTCGTTACTTTTCTAGCAGATATGTATCTTTAATGTCCAACATGAAACAGACCGACCTGCATGAGCATCATGCCTTAAAGGGGTATTCCCATTTGTTAATATTGAACTGGAAAGTTTAAACTGTCTAAAATAAGCCACTTTCTAAAAAAGTTATGGTCACAAGTGCTTCCTTCACTTTATATTGTACAGAGATCATCTTCATATTTTACAGCTTGTTGCCAACCACCACTGTGGACACGCTTGTTCAGTGATTCCCACATTGCCTATGCTTGGACTGTCAGGAAAAAGCCTTTCCACGCGTGTCCGTTTCCCCTGGCCTTGCAATATTAGACATCACTGCTCCAGGGCATGACAGAAACCATGCAGTAGTTGTCCTGTACATCATTGCTCCTGGCCTGCCCATAGCAACATTGCTGACATCACTTATAGAGAACTGCTCCAGCGCATGCGCACATGCCTGGAGTAGCTCTGTTGTATGTCATAATGGTACGTCCACGCAGCATATGTAACATCCGACCGGTATTTTATCGTCATTTGGATAGTTTTGGGGGATGGTTCTGTCCGCAGCTTGCGGATTACCCGTTCCCCATAAACACTGAACTGCACACCTTCTGACCGAAAACCATATGGAAGATAGTGCATGTTCAAAGTTTTTCGGAACACCAGTGGCTGAAAAAGGTTTTGGAAGGAAATGTTCAAAAAAATCTGTAAAATTTTTCATTAAATTCCATGGGGGACGGTTTTGGTGGGGTTTTCGGGGGTGGTTTTTAAATCAGGAAACTCTGAAAAGCCAACCAAAAACACCAGCAGTGTGGCGGACCCCCGATCCGGGCCGGCCATGGAAAACAAACAGTATACATAGTAGTAGTAGGGAGCAGAACCCCTCCCCCTAATTATCTACATAATGATACAATGTACTTAGTGGGCCCCCTTAAAGGGACTTTACCATGAAGTTAAATCTCCAGCACTGGTTTCCTGCAACGTGCCAGCCATGCATGTGGAAGAGGAGGGCGGTGCTTGCGGCCATCCTCTCCATTCACTTCTATTTGAGCAGACGCCGCCCTATTCATTATTGCATGGCTGGCTCGCTGCGAGCGGCCAGCGCTAGGGAATTTACATCATAGTAAAACCCCTTTAAGCTCTGGGCCCCATAGCAGCAGTTACTGCAACAGTCCCACCCATGTTACAAATCTCACTTATAAAAAACTGCTCCAGGGCAGGTACAGAAACCCTGGTGCAGTTCTCCTGTACAGCACCGCTACTGGTCCATCCATGGCAACTTTACATACATCACTTATAGAGAACTGCTCCAGGGCATTTCTCCTGGACACCAGCAACCCCCGGGGGCCAGCCTCCGTGCCCATCCTTTTCCCCCGAACTGTTGGGTATGTCCCCGGGTGCTTTGCATTTCCCCAAACCCAGCTCCCGGGGCCAGGTCTTAGTAAAACAATCCCAAAAACCAAGAAGACGAGGTTTCGGGGCTCGGCCGCACATGAAAGATTAAAAGGGCCCGCTCACTGGAACTGCCAATCAATACTTGGAGACACCTCCCCTGTTCAGTCACAGCGAACCACAGGACCTAGTAGAAACTGCGAGATGGGAGACCCCTTTTAGGGTATGTTCACACAGGCAAATTGCGGCACACATTTCGCCTCGTGTTTGCGCTCTAATACGAGCTAGATGCGCGCCGAAATTACGGTAATCCCCAGTTCTCATAGAGAACTCATTGTATTGTACGCACGGGGACATAAGTGACATGTAATGCATGTCTATGGGGCCAGCAGCCTAACACCCCCCCCCCACCACCACCACTGAACATAGCCAATAACCAACGTTTTTTGCATTTCATTTATATGCAAAATAGAAGGTCCAGATAAGAAATTTATGAAAGACAATGCGGCATATGTATAGAAGCTGGAAGGAATCAAGCGCTGTACTTCCCCATGTCCAGAGGCTGCACACAAGGCTATTCCCCATAACACCACTACATCCCCCTGCCTGTATAGCGGGGACAGCGTATTCGTCGAGGGTACTCCTAGAGCTACCAGCATGACAGACAGTGCATGACATGCAAATACACAAGCCCCATTTCCTGATTCACGAGACCGATCTGTCAGGGTTTCACACACTGTATGTAATCCTCTATTCGCTCTCAAGTAACGGAATGAATAATCAGTCCTGTAGATGACAGCACAAGGAGACTACAGACTAAAGGGGCAGTAAGAGGAGCAAAGAAAAAAGGTTGCCGGCAACTTAAGGGCAAGTATTGGGCGACGCACCGGGGAGATAATTTCACCTTTCGCCCCCAAAGCGGGTGAAATTCGGGTGCCGTCAGGAGATTTCCCTTACAAGGATTGAAAAGAAATGGAAACTTTTTTTTTAAATTAAAGCATAAACCGATTACCAGGCCACTAGTGCCTGCCACCCTATGGCCAGCAGTGTATGTATATACCACGATAGGGCACAGCCTTGGAAAGAAATGCCCAGCTCCCAATACTGGCCCACCCCACCACATCACTCCCATACCCCCTAGTTTTCTAAGTCATCAATTAAAACAGGGGGCTGGGTGGGCCCTTTGTTCCCATTATTGGGGCATGTTCACATGCAGATTTGAATGTTTTTTTCAGAGCGTTACATCGCCCAAAACAGAGTCAAAGCAACCTCCAGAACAACCCCAGGTCATTTTCACCGATTCCTATGTAAATCAGGGTTGTAGTTCACACAGGCCCTGGCTTTTCCCCGTGTTCTTTGGACCTGAAAATATGTCATGTAAATTCAAAAGCATTTTCAATGCTAAAATCCCACAGGAATAAATGGAGAGCTTCAAAACCTCACGGCAATTCTGGCTCTGGCTTTTAATTTGTTAGGTTATGTTCACACAGTGTTTTTCAATCTGAAAAACATACTGACAACCGATGCGTAAAACGTATCGAAAGACGTGCCCAAAGTGTGCTGCGTGTTTGGATGGTCTAGCAGCGTAGGGGGCATCTTTCGTTTTAAAGGGGGCCTTTGCTGCGAAAAAACAGATCAAGAACTGACATGTCTGTTAAACACATCAGAAAGACGTGTGGAAAACACCTTCTGTCTCTCCCCCCCTTCCTTGTAGATTGTAAGCCTTTGCGGGCAGGGTCCTCTGCCCCCTCTGTGTAAGTTGTCATTTATCGTCACCACTGAAATTTGTTCAACATTTTATGTAGTAATCCCCCTTTCCCCCTTTGAATGTAACGCGCCCGGAATCTAGCCAAAAAAATAAATTTAAAAAAAATAATAAAAATCTGAACGACGAACGATTTTGTAGGTAAAGTTCACCGGCGTCTTGCATCTGTGAGAAAAAAAGCGCTTTTCAGACTGTCTCGGGACACAGGACGGACCCAAGACAATCTAACAATTAGGTGACTATCGCTCCCCGCAATGGGGAACACGCAGGGGGTCCACATGAGAGATCGCCCATCGTGTTTGAAACGGCATGCGGTCCCTTCCCGATGTGATCAAGAATTGACTTGAAATTTCTTTTGAAAAAAAGGACCCACGGGCCCGACACAAAACCCCCAGCGGCGATCTCTCATGTGGACGCCGCTGCTTGTTCCTCATTGCGGGCAGCGATAGCCCATGCTAATTTTTAAATTGCGTTTTGGGGGTCCGTTCAGCCCAAACGCATCAGAAAAAGCGGTTTTTTCTACGGAGGCAAGAAGCTGTGTGAACATACCCTTACACTGAAATCAAAGTAAATCACAGCATTGTTAGATACTGGGTCTGAAAACCGGACCCAAACAAGTATCTAAAAAACACAGTGTGAATTTTTCCCTATGGTGTTTGAAAGAAAACGGGTGTGGGAAAACCCATTGAAAAGTGCAAAATGAGGAGCTTTTAGAAGGTTTTTGTCCCTGAACATCCAGCGCCCAAACCAGCCGTGGGAACTTACCCTAAGGACCAGTGCACAGTAACGCCATAAAGAGCCAAAACCGGTGCTGAGGTGTTTAATCTCTCCATTGAGTACAAAGGGGCTTTTTAGCACCTCCAGAATTGACAGGACGCGTCTGGTTAATCGCAGAAAACCTCGCCGTGTCGGCATTACAGCGCTGTTTTACATAGGAATCAGTGAAGTTGAACGGGGGGGGATTTTTGGAGGCTTCTTTGATGCAGTTCTAGGTGATGAAACGCTGCGAAAACAGCACTAAAAAATCAGTCATGTGAACTGACTCCTATAACATCAGCAAGGGGAGATCCGGGGGGTCATAGCTCATCGGGGGTCCCCCCAACCCTTCTACAGGGCAGCGATGCCCTAGTCTGTCCTGATAGAATCAGCAACGCAGAACCTACAACACTGACATAACCAGAGCCTGATCTGTAACATACTTAAAGGGATTGTCTGGTTTACAGCGCGTTAGTGGGGCAGAAAGGGGGTAACCGGCCGATGACATCACATGACCCTGCAGGCATCCTGTCCGGTCACTTATCGATGACATCATCAGCAGGCGCCTCTGTCAAAAGGCCCCGCGGCTAGTTGAGATTTCCTTTTCCCGCCCCCCCTGTACAATGTGTCATTACACAACCCCTTTAAGGCCCAGTTTAGGTATTAGGGGGTTTGGGGAGCCCTCTTTCCCGGAGGACTTGACCCCCACATATGTTCCTCCAAGGTGACCCCAACCCAAAACCTCAAGGACCCTTACCCCCGTACCCCTGATGCGGACGCGTTTTTCTTGCGCCAACAGCGCAAACACTGTGCGCGACGGGCGGCCCGGGACACGGCGCGGGGATTGCACAACCATGAGGTGTCCCAGGCCCGGCCGCCCGCATTCCTGTGGAGAAGTCCCCGGCCCCCTGTCCACGCCGCCCGCTCTTACCTCGTCCTCTCGTCACTGCTGGACACAGGCCGCTACGTGCGCGCAGCTCTGCGGCCTCCTTCCGGCTCCGGATCTCCCTCCAATCCCCGCTCAAGGAGAGTTACCGTGCCTTTGTTTACAGGACGCCGGAGCGGGCCCCCCCGCATGCTCGCTCCAAAAACAGGCGGGTTTTTCCCCCGGCCGCTCGAGGTTAGCGCAGGTCAGACGCCTCAGCTCTCCCTCCTTATCTCCTGGCAGCCGCCATGACGCCGCCGAGCTCCTCACAAACTCACGATGGATGGAAACCCCAGGCGTGACGTCACGGGAGCGCTGCAGGGCGCGCAGCTCAGGCCGTAGAATCACACGAAAACCGCTGGCTCCGCCCCTCCCTCAGCAACTGCGTGCTCGTCGTCACCCGGGGGCGTGGCCAGCGGGCCTGTACGTGGATGGCTGGGAGGGCGGGGCTACAGAGGGGCGGGGCCGAATCCTAGACAGTGGCGGCTTGCCGTGACGTCAGCGGCGCACTTCCGCTCTGCTCCTGGGAATTTGCCTGGGGGGCTGTGCTCAGCCCCTGAAAGCTGGGGAAGTGGCATGGGGTTTCCCCTGTCGAGAAACTGTAGGTGTAACGCAAGGTGGCGATACCGGCATCAGCGGGTGGTCAGGGTTCTCGTCTTAATAGGGGTGTGGTAGCCCAGGTGTAGTGTGTGAAGGGATCCGGGGTCTGTGGAGTCCTTCAGGCTCGGACTGGCCCACAGGCGGGCAGGGAAACTCTGGTCTGCGCTGGGCATGGCAGGTCTAGAACTGCTTTCCAGTGCACAGGGGAAGAGGCATGTACTGTGGCTCTAGGGTGCCCCCCCCCCCACGACAAGTTCATTGGTGGCACTTTCCTTACCCCGAATCACGTCCACTGGTCCCCCCCCCCAGAATCCTGTCCACTGGTGGTTCATCCCCCCCTGCCAGACTTCTGTCCACTGGTGGTTCATCCCCCTCCAACTTCTGTCCACTGGTGGTCCATCCCCCCTGCCAGACTTCTGTCCACTGGTGGTCCATCCCCCCTGCCAGACTTCTGTCCACTGGTGGTCCATTCCCCCCTGCCAGACTTCTGTCCGCTGGTGGTCCATCCCCCCTGCCAGACTTCTGTCCCCTGGGGGGTCCTTCCCCCCCGCCCAAATTCGTCCCTGGTTCCCCCCCCCCTCCCGACTTCTGTCCGCTGGTATTCCATCCCCCCCCCCCCTGCCGAATCCTTCTGCTGGTGGTCACACCCCCCCCCCCCCTGCCAAATCCTTCTGCTGGGGTTCCATCCCCCCCCCCCCCTGCCAGAAACCCTTTGCTGGTGGTCCATCCCCCCCCTGCCAGAATCCTGTCTGCTGGTGGTCCCCCCCCCCCCCTGCCAGAATCCTGTCTGCTGGTGGTCCATCCCCCCCCCCCTGCCAGAATCCTGTCTGCTGGTTCCCTTCCCCCCCCCCCCCTGCCAAATCCTGTCTGCTGGTGCCATCCCCCCCCCCAGAATCCGTCTGCTGGGGGTCCATCCCCCCCCGCCAGAATCCCCTTCTGCTGGTGGTCATCCCCCCCCTGCCAGACCGCTGCGGTGGTCCTCCCCCCCCCTGGGCCGAATCCCGTCTTGGTGGTCCACCCCCCCCCCCCCCCCCCTGCCAACTTCTGTCTGCTGGTGGGCCATCCCCCCCCTGAGAATCCTGTCTGCTGGTCCATCCCCCCCCCCCCCGCCAAACCCGTCTGCTGGTGGTCCATTTCCCCCCCCCCCCCCAGAATCCTGTCTGCTGGGGGGTCCATCCCCCCCCCCCCCGCCAGAATCCTGTTGCGGTGGTCCATCCCCCCCCCCCGCCAGAAACCTGTTGCTGGTGGCCATCCCCCCCCCCCTGCCAGAATCCTTTGCTGGTGGTCCATCCCCCCCCCCCGCCAGAATCCTGTTGTGGTGGCCTCCCCCCCCCCTGCCAGAATCCTTCTGCTGGTGGGCCCTCCCCCCCCCCCTGCCGAATCCTGTCTGCTGGGGTTTCCATCCCCCCCCCCTGCCCGAATCCCCGTCTGCGGTGCCATCCCCCCCCCCCCTGCCAGAATCCTGCTGCTGGTGTCCATCCCCCCCCCCCCTGCCAGAATCCTGTCTCTGGTGGTCCCTCCCCCCCCCCCCTGCCAGAATCCGTCTGCGGTGGGCCCCCTCCCCCCCCCCCCTGCCAGAACCGTCTGCTGGTGGGCCACCCCCCCCCCCTGCCAAATCCTGTCTGCTGGGGGTCCACCCCCCCCCCCCCTGCCAGAATCCTGTCGGGTGGGCCACCCCCCCCCCCCCCCCGCCAGAATCCTTCTGCTGGTGGTCCACCCCCCCCCCCCCCCCAGAATCCTTCTGCTGGTGGTCCATCCCCACCCCCCCCCCCTGCCCGAATTGTTGCTGGGGGTCCATCCCCCCCCCCCCCCAAATCCTGTCCGCTGGTGGTCTCCCCCCACGACTCGACGCTTGTTGGTAGGCTTTAGGGGGGCCAGTCCCCGCCTAGAGTTCATATGGGGGAAAAACAGGAAATTTTGCATTCAAAAAAAACAAACGGGCACCTTTGGCAAAAGCTGGGCCTCGGAGATGTCGGAGGTTGTCAGTCGCAGTGTGAACGCTTTGATGTGGAGGACCATACCATGAATTTGAATGACAAATAGCAGCCAGGCTCATCTTACCGTCTGACCGCAACCCTGATGCCTCTACCCTGCCGTAGTCACTGCCCGTGTCTCCATTCAGTCCCCGCAAAACCCCTCGTGGAAAGTGATCCTCTACGCAGAACTAAACACCCAAGGGAAGGGAGCCCTGTCTCTAGATTTGGGGCCACTAAATAACCAGACCTTATGGAGCTGAGATTTACAGGGGTTGTTCAGTGGTGGAAATGAATCTTAAATCAGCCCAGTGTGCCGCTAAAAAAAGTTCTAGTTCTCTACCTGTCGCTGCTGCACCAGAGCTTCCAAGGACTCGCTCTGCTTCCCGTCCAGATTCTTGTAACGACCCCTAGGTGAGTCTGTGCTCCATTCACTTACATTGGAGTGTGAGAACCTAGAAGTGAATAGGAGCGGGTCCCGGGAGCTCTGTTGCAGCAAAGGGAGACTGGTAAGGATAACTCTTATTTCTGCACCCTGGACCCATTTAAAGGGGTTTTTCCACGATCTCATTTCATACCTCCTGCATCCAGCTCTGTGTGCTCAGAAGGAGGCGTGTGTGATTTGTTTGAATTGCATATCATGTGACCCAGCAGGATGACATCACCAGGCCTTTCCTCTCTCTAGTCAAAGAAAGTTCTGTTTATTTACAGAAGTACAAGTTGCTACAATGTAGCCTAAAGGTAAATCTTTTTACCTCCCGACAAGGGTCCTGGGTTCAAATCCCTGCAGGAACCAAACCGATGGATTTTTTTTCTTTATCAATACACTATAGCTCATTGAGGTTTATTTTTTTTTTTTTTACTTATTTGCACTGTTTGACTAATTACTTAGCAGCACAGAGGACAGGAGTAGAATGACAGCACCTGGGGTTTGAACACTCCGTAGCTCCCTGAGAGGAGAGGTTATGTCTGGGCATGTGCGGCCAGGCCTGAAGAGCTCGCAGCCCTGGTCGTATCCCCTGGAGACGAGCTGTAAACAATGGATAACTAAAAGGGCAGCTAAAGCAAAAACGGTGCAGATTTTTTAATAAGGATGAATGGTGAAAATGTTTATTATTTAATTTGCAAGCTTCCCACGTCAATTTTACTTCGTGGCAAAACCCCTTTAAGATTCATTTTCCTTCACTAGACGACCCTTTAACTATGCTGTCTTTATCCATCCTGCTTAAAGGGAATGTCTCACCAGTGATTTTTATACTAATAAAACAAGATCATGATAAACTGTCTTTTATTCGTTAGTTTTGTTTTCTGATTTTTTTCAATTCTGTGTATAATTATAGGGGCAGCCATCTTGCCTGAGATGCTTTACAGCAGTTTCATGAACACAGGAGCCTGTGAACTGGATCAGTCCTATTGACTTCTATAGGAGAGTTTTCTAGACAGACACGCCCTGTGACCTGGGACGAAGTCACTGCAGCGAGGAGGAGCTGTGACTATCTCCTATTATGACGGGTGGAACCTGTTATGTGTTCACCATGGTGTCCCCTCCTATCAGCACAAGCAGGGTTACAATGAGGAGACTAGTGAAAAGTGATCTGTACAGAACAGGAGGTTTCAGATTATTATTAGAGAATAGGTAATCCACAGCAGTCAGAAATAAGCTATGCTTGTGATTGATTTACAAATGTGATAGTCATGTATTATTTATGATGGGTAACACAATTTTCAAAATACAGTTGAAACCAGAAGTTTACATACACTATATAAAAAGACACATAGGCATGTTTTTCTCACTATCTGACATGAAATCAGAATAAACCTGTTTGAGGTCAGTTAGGATTAACAAAATTATTTATATTTGCCAAATGCCAAAATAATGAATTTTTTTAAGGCATTTTATTATTTTCTGAAAAGTCAAAAGTTTCTATACATTTCATTAGTATTTGTTAGCATTGCCCTTAAACTGTGACTTGGGTCAAACGTTTTGAATATCCTTACACAAGCTTCTCACAATAGTTGTTTTTTAGGAATTGTTGCCAGTTCCTCCTGTCAGAACTGGTATAACTGAACCATGTTTGTAGGTCGCCTTGCTCACATCTGCCTTTTCAGCTTTGCACATAAATTTTCAATAGGATTGAGATTAGGGCTTTGTGATGGCCACTCCAAAACATTGACTTGGTTATCCTTAAGCCACTTTGTACCCAGTTTGGCAGTATGCTTCGGGTCATTATCCATTTGGGAGATCCATTTCCGCCAAAGCGTTAACTTCCTGGCTGATGTCTTGAGATGTTACTTCAGTATTGCCACACAATCTTCTTTCCTCATGTTGCCATCTGTTTTATGAAGTGCACTAGTTCCTCCTGCAGCAAAACAACCCCACATCATGATGCTGCCACCACTGTGTTTCACAGTTGAGATTGTGTTCTTAGGCTTCCGAGCCTCTCCCTTTTTCCTCCAAATGTAAAGCTGCTCATTATGGCCAAACAGTTCAATTTTAGTTTTATCAGACCACAGGACATGTCTCTTAAAATGTAGGTCTTTGTTCCTGTGTGCATTTGCAAATATTAATCTGACTTTTATATATTTCTTTTGGAGTAATAGCTTCTTCCTGTCAGAGTGGCCTTTCAGCCCATGTTCATACAGTACTCGTTTCACTGTAGATAATGACACAATCTTACCAGTTTCCACCAGCATCCTCACAAGGTCTTTTGCTTTTGTTCTTGGGTTGATATGAACATGTTGGACCAAAGCATGTTCATCTGTGAGACACAGAACCCGTCTCCTTCCTGAAGGATATGATGGCTGGACATTCCCATCTTATTTGTGTTTGCGTATAATTGTTTGTTCAGATGAAGTGCAGCGGAATATGTTGGCGCTATATAAAGATTATAATTATGAACAAGGAACCTTCAGATATCTGGAAATTCCACCCAAGGATGATCCATATTTGTGCAAGTCCACAATTCTCTTCCTGATGTCTTGGCTAATTTTGTTTAGACTTTCCCATGATGTTACACACAGAAGCAGTGTGTTTCTGGTATGCATTAAAAAATACATCCACAGCTGTGTCTCTTAACTCAGATCTTGCCAATGCTTTCAGATGCTTCCAAAGACATGCCATCATCATATAGGCTGTCTCAAATTGTTTAATAGCATAGTAATCCTAGTGTTAGTAAACTTTTGACTTTGCAGAAAGTAATAAAAATGCCTTAAAAAAATTCTCAAATTCTGGCATTTGGCAAATCTAAATAATTTTGGTAATCCTAGTTGACCTAAAACAGGTAAGGCTTATACTGATTTCATGTCGGATAGTGAGAAAAACATGCATGTGTGCCTTTTTATATAGTGTATGTGAACTTCTGGTTTCAGCTGTATTTTGAAAATTGTGTTGCCTACCATGAATATTACTAGTTAACACCACAAAACATGAGAGTATAGGGTAAAAAATATATATATCTTTATTGAGGCTATACAGAATTTAATACAAAAATAGTGTGTGTCCATAAAAATCCAAGACTACAGGGTAGACAGGATTATCACAGGTAGTAGGGTAAGTATATCACAAGATAGTACAATAGGTGGTAACAAGTATAACAATAATAATATAGTAGCCACTGCTCTCTCTAGTTGCAGCCAAATATCAAAGACTATCTGCATAGTGCATGAGTGGAAGTAAATAGTAAAGGCCAGGCACTGAGTTAGAGCAGGGATACCCCAACTTACCAGTGAACCCCTTTCAGCCCGACCCAGACGTACGTTTCGCACTGAATAGAGCTTCCTTATACTTGTTACTACCTATTGTACTATCTTGTGATATACTTACCCTACTACCTGTGATAATCCTGTCTACCCTGTAGTCTTGGATTTTTATGGGGACACACTATTTTTGTATTAAATTTTGTATAGCCTCAATAAAGATATATATATATTTTTTACCCTATAATCTCATGCTTTGTGGTGTTAACATGTCATTCTGAGAGGAGTACGGCATGTGGTGGGTTTGGTTCTTTTCTGGACCAATGACACAAGGTTTGGACCTTTTTTGCGTATATTTACCATGAATATTACTAGTATATGGAGGTTTGGTATTATGCCTTTCTATCACATTTGTAAATCAATCAAAAGCATACCTTATTTCTGAGGGCTGTGGACTACCTATTCTATTCTGAGGCTTGTGGTTGAGTCAAATAGCGCTCCAGGGCCACATATGGGATATCTCTAAAAGTGGCAGAATCAGGAGAATCTATTGATTTGCATTTCCTGGTAAAATCTACTGTATTCCAGTGAATAATGGATACAAATTTAAAATCTTAAAAAAAAAGTAACATTTTAAAATTTCAACTCCACTTTGCTTTAATATCTATGAAACACTTAGAAGGTTAAAACAAGAAAAAAAACGTTACCGTTTAAACCTGCTCCTTCCGGCACTGCAACCTATTCCTTCAATCTTGTCCAATAAGCTCAAGTGTCATCCTTTACATGACACTGCAGCAATTCACTGCTGGACAGAGGAGTCTGTGAACAGGAACCGGCCCATTGACTTCTATAGGAGATTTTTTTTTTAAGCAGGCTATCTGACCTGGGAAGAAGTCACTGTGTAGGGAGAGGGTGAGCTATGACAATCACCTAACGTGAATCCTGTGTTATCTGTACATGTTAGTGTAACCTCTTATTGTAATCCTGCTGATATTGAGGAGACCGATGAAAAGTGATCTCTACAAACCAAGAAGTCTGCCATACGAGCAGACAAAGCTCCTATTGATTTTGTTACTCTCAGTGTGGTTGCTAGTGAACTAACAATTTAAGGCTGAATCCCCACTGCATTGGACAAAAAACGTCTGCAAGCCGGCAGGTTTTTGTCTGATGCAGGACCATGTTTTTTGTCACGTTTTGCGCAAAAACTGCGGTTGGTTTTCGTTTTTTTTGCCGTCGGCCCACACGATTGTATGGGAAGACGACGAGAAACACAAAGCATTGGCGTCTTATACAACATATTGTATAATACGCCGGCACGAAAAAACGACCCGTGGAAACTACAGGTCCTTTTTTGTATTGTCGTCTATGGGGCTGCCTGAACGATCGTATTTTTTGGCGGTTTTAAAATCCAAAAATACTATTGTATTGCTATGCCGTGGAGACATAGCCTCTTTCAAATTACTACAGCACCAGTCGAATTATTATATTATTTTACTTTTATTCTATAATTATATGTGAACATTATTTTCTCTCACTATCTGTAAGAAGAGAGAAAATATAAGTTTAATATTCACAAAACCAGAAGTGTCAGACCATTGTTAGTCTCAATGGCCACAGTGAAAACGGCTGGATTTCATTTTTTTTTTTTTTTAAACATTTAGAGCGACATGTATGGATGGGTCAGTTTTAATATTCTGGTATCAAATCTACTATAAGTGATTAGCCCGCCTAATTTCCTGTCATATGGCGTGGTAAATGAGCATGTTTGGCGCATTATGCACAAGACCCGACACTTTGTAATGCGCCAATCATGTGGGGGCGTCGCACCACACTCGTAATATTCGACACATTTGTGAATGTGGCTTAGCAAAAGTAGGCGTATTACCGCTCGAACAGGCAGACCTACTTCATTGTGGTCTGCCTGAGCCCAAGTTGTCGTAATGGAACTAGATTTGCCATTAAGACAAAAAATGTCCTTTATTTCTCAACTTATACCAGTAAAATAATAAAAAAATAATTTATGATAATTATCACAGTATATAACATTAAATTATATAAATTTTATAATTATATAATATAATATCTCCAAAATATAAAATGATCTCCGCTAACATGTATTTAAGATTAATATAATCTAAAATTTATTTAAAATTAAATAATATCAATTAATGAAACCAATACAGCATCTACCATAAATCTCGTTCTCAGTTGTGTATTATCAGTGATTACAAACACATCT
Source organism: Phyllomedusa bahiana (assembly GCA_025379985.1). Taxonomy (NCBI): domain Eukaryota; kingdom Metazoa; phylum Chordata; class Amphibia; order Anura; family Hylidae; genus Phyllomedusa; species Phyllomedusa bahiana. Next base: position 110,523 of record JAODAL010007455.1, read on the forward strand.
TAGCTGGCTTGAAATAATATAAATGGCGTTAGAATAGCATACTGTATAAGTGAATAGAAGTTATAGTATTGCATGTTGCACCACAAGGCTCATCAAGACATGTGGTGTGCCAGCTATTGCTGTATTTGTGAAATACATTTTTGTCGCATTGCTAGTGCGTCAAAGTTCAGTGACACGCCGCACATAGATGCGAGGCGCCTCGAACCTTAGGCAGCATTTATGAGCGCGCAGTCACCACTGTCATGTATTCAGGCGCATTTTTCACTGGAAAAAAGATGCTGAAAATGGCATTGACTTGCTAAGTGTCATACATGTTGCCGTTAGTTTCATGGGGAACTAATTTAAAACATCACCAGAAATTCTTTAAATAAACAGAAGAGAGGAAGGACATCACAGCACTGGATCTGATGGGAGTATAACTTTTTTTGTTTGTTTTTATTTATGTTAAAAAGGATAAAGCCTGAAAATAATTTAAAAACTAAATTGGGCAACCGCTTTAAATACAGTAACATTGTAGATAAAATTGGAAAAACACACAGGTCCATAGAGTTAATCCAGAGGAATCCAAAAGTCCTTCCCGACTCCAAATATGACAATGAGAATAATCCTTGGATCAACGTCGTGTCTCCAGAATTTAGTCCCCATAACCTGTAATATTATATTTTTCAAAAAAGGCATATAAACCCCTCTTGAACTTGGTCAATGACTCCACCTCTTGTGGCAGTGAATTCCATAGTCTCACTGCTCTTATAGTAAAGAATTCCATCTGTGCCCATCTTCCGAATGGGGATGTCATCAATGGAGCTGCTGATTGGCTGCAGCAGTCAGATGCCACTCAATTACATCAGAAGTGAACAGCTCTGAATGGTTATTTAAGTAGAGGCAGGTGACCAATGCAACCAATCAGCAGCTGCAGTGGTGACATCCTATTTCAGAAGTATAAGAAAGAAAACAGAAGACCGGAGAGATACAGTGCTTTGAACCGGAGACCGGAGGAAGGACAAGTATAGAGTTCTTTCTATTTTATTGGCGCCAGGAGTCACCAATTAGATTTTTTTTTTAGAAACTGGACAATCCCTTTTATACTGTCTAGGCCAGTGGTGGCGAACCTATGGCACGCATGCCAGGCTGCCCACTCGCTGGCTTCCCTTTAAAAAAAAGTTTGCGCGGCCGCGCTGGGAGGCCTCGGCGTCCTGGTCATAGTGTCGGACCTGGGGCCTACAGTGGGGCCCGCCGTGGACCCGTAGCACTGAGGGTCTGCCGCGGCCCAAAGCTATTCAACTGGGTAGTGGAATGATGTAGTTACCTCATTGCGCCGCTGCCTCTCTTCGGCTGCACAGCCGTCATAGGCTGTGTGGCTGAGAAGCTGCCGGAGGGACGTCCCGGTGCTGACAGCATGATGACGTCATCACGCTGCCAGTGATGGGCAGAAGAGGAACGCGCTGGGAAAGAGGTAAGGTGAGTATTGGTGTTATTATTTTTATTGGTAGACACTATATACTGCCTGTGGAGACCTATATACTGCCTGTGGAGACCTATATTCTGCCGGTGGGGACCTATATGCTGCCTGTGGAGACCTATATACTGCTTCTAGGGACCTATATACTGCCTGTGGAGACCTATATACTGCTAGGGATGTATATCCTGCCAGTGGAGACCGATATATTGCCTCTGGGGACCGATATACTGTCTTTGGGGACCTATATATTGCTTGTGGAGACCTATATCCTGCTTCTGGGGATCTATATACTGCCTGTGGGGATCTACATACTGCCTGTGGGGACCTATATCTATATACCTGCCTGATAGGACCTATATCTATATACTGCCTGAGGGGACCTATATCTATATACCTGACTGCCTAAGGGGACCTATATCTATATATCTGACTGCCTGTGGGAACCTATATATAGCTGCTTGCCTGAGGAGACATATACACCTACCTGAGGGGATCTATATAGCTTCCTATCTGAGGAGACCTATACACCTACCTAACTGAGGGGACTTATATACCTATAAGTAAGGAATTGCTGGAAAAGTGAGAATTCTAAGATATTTTTGTCCAAATCTGCAGGGACAAGTGTTGGTCCGGAGAAGTCCGCATGAAGGTGTGAACTGGATGGAGAAGAAACTGGTATGTGAATGACTCATCGGAGAAAAATGTACCTGTGAGTCAAAAATGTGCTGAACTGTAAATCTCTTATATGTGTGGCAAAGTGTAATGATTTTATTCAGCAATGGGTGTGTTGGCGGTAATATTAAGCCACTATGTGGTGGTGATAAGTGGTCATGGTGTTGCAGCATTATTCAGTCACTTTGTGGTGGTGATACGTGGCGGTATTATTCTGTCACTATGTAGTGGTGATATGTGGTTGTGGTATTATTCGGTCAGCTGTCTGCTGGGCACCTGTGTACACCGCTATCTACCACTATATGGTCACTGTATAGTGGAAATATGGCAGAGGGATGGGCTAAGCGGCCGTCACATCCCTCATATTGTTATTAGGTATGTCAGTCATGTGTCTTTTTAGGGTTCTGCGGCCCCGCCTCCCGACTTCACTTCCCTGCTTCGTGCCAACGTCGTCAGCACTTTATGGTAACTAAGGTTATTTTGGTTGCAGTTTGGGCACTCGGTCTCTAAAAGGTTCGCCGTCACTGTTGTACGCCCTCTAGTTCTGTCTAAACAGCACTGATCCAGCAGAAATAGCAGTAGGTCCTACAAATTGTGAGATGAGGCCTCCATGAATCAGACTTGTTTTTCCAACACATCCCAAGATGTTCATTCAGATAAAACTCTATGCCATGTTCCTCAAACAATGTTTGCAGTGTGGCAGGGCACATTATATTACTGAAAGAGGCCACTGCCATTAAATAATATTATTGCCATGAAGGGGTGCACTTGGTCTGCAACAATGTTTAAGTAGGAGGTAACATCTACATGAATGCGAGGACCCTAGGTTACTGAGCATTGCTCTCAACATCACACTACCTCCACCAACTTGTCTTCTTCCCACATATTCCATCCTGGTGCCATCTCCTCCCCAGATTGGGGACACACATGCACATAGCCATCCACATGTTCTTTGTATTTCACTTCTGTATGCCTGGTGCAGATGTGCAAACATATTTCATATTTGTACCAGGTGTGGGAACAAAAATAGGATACTTACCTGCGCATGGTTTGGAAATGCTTTATCAATAATTTATACTACACAGAGTATCAGCACTTTTTCAAAGCTAAATTGGGTTTTCCATGGTTGTGCTCTAAAGACGTTAGTTTCTTAGCTCTCATGCATCATCTCCTTCTCACTAAGTACTGTAGAAAGCTATAGTATTTACTTATGTTTTATGCAGGGCAAATTTTTCTACTGAATTGTAAACCTCTTATTATTCAGTTTTTATTACAGCTACTGATTTATTTGATGTGTAAAACCAATGGATGTTTGTGAATAGTAACCAACTATGCTATTTTTTTAATTTGTTAGAGGATTATTTCTTGTATACTTATTGTTGTCTAGATTACTGCCGATATATCACAGGATTAATCACTGACAATAGCTGATGGTCATAGCTCCTGCCTTCCCCTCCCTGTACAATGACTTCTTCCCAGATCAATAAGCACAGGTTTTTACGCGTCACAATCACATGTGGAATATTAAATAAAGAAATAAAAAATCATCTAGCACCGCAATCAAGTGAATAAAATATGTTTTGTTATGTAAGCTTTAAATAAAAACAATTACTAAAAGTTAATTTGCAAGCACGCAGACGTATTTCAAGACTAGTTATTATTTGTTGTGCTACCGATAGGCAGTGCATATCTATGTATATACCCACCCTAAGAAGACACATGACTGACATACCTAATAACAACTGAACAAAACATATTCAAGCCTAATGAACAGGTAAATACCACTTTTGCACTTATAATGGGTAAATTAATATTGTAACATTAAATAGCTTGACTCATGTTATAGTTCAACGGGGGATTTTGTGTCCCAAGTATCTAGCCTTCTTCTAAACAAATGTCGCTTATGTAAATTGCCTCCTCATTGGCCGCATTTAAACTTTTTCGATGCCCATAGATTTAAAAAGTGACGTATCCCCATCATGCACTTCCAAAGAAATGTTTGGATGCCATGGTGATATAAAAGGCTCCAATTTAACAGTCAGATAAATGTCTCCAAATTCTAATTTTAACTCCAGTAGTGTTACATTTCATATACTACACATTTCAAGAAGTCCAAATTATTAAATAAATAACATACTTAGATATTACAATGAACATAATTAGTGGTGAGCGATTATTATCGACAAAGTTGAAATCGGCACAGTTTTTATGTTGATCGAAATTTTTAGATAATGCGATAATTTAGGTTAAAATCTGTGCATCATCTATTAATATCGCGCCATTTTCGGCGGCTTTCTGTCATTTTGGCGGACCAGCAAATCAGTTACAGAAATAGAGCAGGTGTGAGATGTGTGTGTGACGTCATGGATGGGATGTGTTATGGTTGCGATTGGCTGGGAAAAATCACTGACCTCGTTTTACTAGAAAGCCTTCCTGTTCATGATCAAGGGTGTCTCTCAGCGTCTCATTAGCAGTAGGACGTGCGCTCTGCCTGTGTCCAAACAGCTCAGCGAAATTTATTCTTTTCTTTCACAGAGAAAGCTCTACTGTTAGTGTTGATCCTTACAACTTAGTTAGATCAGAGATTGGAAGATTTTATGTAGTTAGGTAGATAATTTTAAAGGAGGCATCTACCGCAGGTAAAGTCACGGGGGGGAGTGGAAGGGGGGGCCCCCCGCGGGCGACACAGACAAGCTCTATAAAAGAATACTGGATATAGTTCTCCAAGACTTTGTCGTGACATTACACTGGCAATAGCCTTATTATTAACAGTTTCTATTGAAATATTTCATGGATATTGGCACGCCAGAATTATTTTAGGAATACACATCTTTTCTAGTAACTGCAGGTCTCTTTGTTAGGTGGAAAACTCCACTTTCATTTCAGTATACATTTCAGATAGGTGTTCTTTTTACATTTTTGCCCCCATTCCAGCTTTGTTGATATAGCCACCTTGCAGTTAAATTTAGAATCCAGCAATTTTTGTAGTCAGCACAGGTGATAGGTGCCAAAAAATAACTTTTATCATCCGAATAGATTTAAGATAGTGTTTTTTCACTTTGGCGCAGTCCATCTGTTGTTCATTGAGGCACCTTTGCATTAAATTTGAATACAAGCTATTTGTAGTCACCACAGGTGAATGGAAAGGTGCAAAAATACTTTTATATCCGATTACATATTCAGATAACATGTTTTTTCACTTTGGCGCACTACGCTTTATTCTTTGAGGCACCTTGCCTTAAATGGAATACAGCATTTTATAGTCACCACAGGTGATTGAAAGGTGCCAAAAATACTTTTATTTCCGATAATTTTCAGATAGTGGTTTTTCCTTTGGCGCGGGACAGTTTTGTTCATGAGGCCACCTTGCACTTAAATGTGAATACAGCAATTTTGTAGTCACCACAGCGTGAATTGTTAGGTGCCAAAAATACCTTTTATTATCCGAATAATTACAGATACGTGTTTTTCTACTTGGCGGCACTAGGCTTGTTCATTGAGGCACCTTGCACTTAAATGTGAATACTGCCAAATTTTGTAGTTCACCACAGGTGAATTGATAGGTGGCCAAAAAATACCTTTTTATTATCCGAATACATTACAGAAAGTGTTTTTCACTTTGCGCACTACAGCTTATTGTTCATTGAGGGAACTTGCAATCTAAAGGGGAATACAGATATTTTGTAGTCACCACAGGTGAATTGAAAAAGGTGCCAAAATACCTTATATTATCGAAATACTTTCGATACGTGTTTTATTCACTTTGGCGCAGGCCAGCTTTGTTGATAGATCTATTTGCAGTTAAATGTGAATACAGCAATTTTGCAAGTCACCACTAGGTGAATGATAGGTGCCAAAAAATACCTTTTTATTATACGAATACATTACAGATACGTGTTTTTTCTCTTTGGCGCACTAACAGCTTTGTTATTGATGGCACTTGCACTTTAAATGTGAATACAGCAATTTGTAGTCACCTACAGGGCGAATGAAAGGTGCCAAAAATACTTATTATCCGAATACATTTCAGATACGTGGTTTTTTCACTTTGGGAGGCGAGCTTTGGTTTGAAGAGCTTACTTTGACAGTTAAAATGTGAATTCTAGCAATTTTGTGAGTCACCACAGGTGAATTGAAAAGGTGCCAAAAAATTCATTTTAATATCCGTATACATTTCAGACAGGTGTTTTTTTCACTTTTGGTCAGTCAGCTTTGTTGATAGATCTACTTTGCAATTTTAAATTTGAATCCAGCAATTTTGTTTTGATTTGAGGGGATTTGAGAATAGCTGTGATTGCCGTCTTTTAATAAGAGATTTCCAACAACTCTTTCCATACACTTTCTCAAATTTTTAATTATTTCTGGAAGTGGAGCGAAATTCAGGTGGTAAGCAGCAAGAGGGGGGTAGGACATGGAGGTAGAGTACGAGAGAAGGTGATCCTTCCAGTCGTCTCGGACGACAACACGCATGCCATGCGGATCTTCAGTTGCCGGACAGTCAGGCCCGTCATCACTGGGTCCAGGGCCCTGTGAAATATCAGTACGAAACCATACTTGACAATTACTGTCCTTCAGTGTTAATGCAACCGTGTGTTGTGATGATGATGACGACATTGCGGATCCAACGTGGTCTTGTTCAGCAGAATTTGCTGCGAGCGCTTCATCACTGGACGAGGAGGAAGACGATGGGTGAGTGTCACGTATGGGTTTCCGCTTCAATAGGATGTGTGGGCGGTCGCAGAAGGCCGCTGATCTGGTTCCGCCAGGCACGGTCAGCCGCAAAAACCCCCCGCCTCCTCGCTTATCGCCGTCAAAAAGATCCTGGACCTCCATAGCCTGGGCTTCTTTGAGCAAGCCTCTGATTCAACCAGCGATTGTAATATGCGCCTTTGCGTAAATGATAAGTAGAGGCAAGAACCTTGGTGGTTAACCACTCACCAACATGTCTAGTCACATGCAGCGAATGCCATGAGTTAAATGGAGGCAAAACACTAGCCAAAAAGGCCAGACCGACGTGGGCCTCCAACCCACTGGTACAACCTCTGTCTCCGCTTCCTCCTCCTCCGCCACCACCAAGCGTGCCTCAGCTGCCCATGTCTCTCAGAGTCATGATCAGGATCACCCTCGCTTCAGCCTCCACCGTCGCCCGAGTACCACCAGCACCACCAGAGACCCATCCTACCCTTCTCCTTCCGCCAGTTTGACGACCTGCACGCCGTACAGCGGCCAGTCTAGCAGCCAGCCTTCTGTCTTCCAGGTTTGGGAGCAGAAGAAAACACTTTAAACCCAAACCATCCCAAAGCCAAAAGCCTGAATTTTCGGCATTGCCAGGCTTTTGGCCTTGGAAATGTTGCCTTTCCGTCTGGTGGACACAGATGGGTTCCGCCACGTCATGGCCCTTGCCTGCCCCCAATACCAAATGCCGAGCAGGCATTTCTTTGCCAGAAAAGCCGTCCCTGCCCTGGCCAGCCACGTGTCATCTAAATTTCAAGCGCGTTGTCTGCATCTGTGGCCGGAATAGTCCATCTGACCACCGACACATGGACTAGTACGCATGGCCAAAGCCGCTATATCTCTGTGACAGCTCACTGGGTGAGGTGGGTGGATGTCTCTGGGGGTGACGGTGGCTCTCAGGCTCGGCGCACGCTCTTCAAAACCGCAGGGATGGTGCAGGGTTCTTTCCCCCAAGGTCCTCTGGTGGTATCACATGCCCAGAGAAACCAGGCCGTGTTGAAATTAATCTGTCTTGGAGACCGTCCACACACAGGTCAGGGGCTGTGGACGGCGCTCCGCACCGAGACCAGGCCCGGGCTGGGTGCCGAGAATCTTATGCCCGGCCCGGTGGGGTGTGATAACGGGCGAAAGCTGCTGGCCGGCCTTAAGATCGGTAGGCTGGAGCACACCCTTGCCTGGACATGTCATGAACCTTGTTCCAGAAATTTCTAAAGAGCTACCGGGTCTGGACTGCCTGCTGAGGAAGGCTCGAAGTCTAAGTTGACTTCCGCCGTTCGCACCCTGCTTCGTCCCCACTGGCTGCGTTGCAGCGTCAGCTCGGCCTCCCCGTCAACAGTCTCATTGTTGACGTGGCAACACGCTGGGAATTCCACCCTCCACATGCTCCAGCGATTGTGGCAGCAGCGCAATGCCATTACGCAGTACGAAGTGACACATGGCCTGGACAAGCAGCGGTGCGGACCTCGGGGTGTTGAGCCACCGAGAGTGGAGGCAGGTGAAAGAGTCTGCACCATCCTTGCCAGTTTTGAAGAAGCCACCAAAATGGTCAGTGCGGCCAATGCCCTTGTCAGATGAGCATTGTGGTGATCTTAGTTCTTGAACGATCGTTGGACACTCTGAAACAACAGGTCCCGCCAGCGACGGAGGAGGAGACGGACACAGATGTGGACACGGAGCCTTTCTCTCGTCAAATCCACAAGGCCCGACAGTTTCACAATTTTATCGGTCTTCATTAGGCAGTGGTTCGGGGTCCAGGGTTATTGCAAGGTGGCGCATCAGCTCTCAGGGTGCATCATCTCAGGCAAGTCAGGGCTGTGTTGATGCTGTGTCGGAGGAAGCGGAGGAGGTATTCCTAGACACCGACGTTACCGACGTCCCTGCCTTGGAAAGAGGTTGGCGCGAATTTGAGGCGGAGGAGGAAGATGAGGAAGATCAGTTTGCTTGTGCCCAGAGGCTTGGGAACTCAAGGCTCCATCTCTCACATGAGTGCTTGGATGCTCCATTTCCTCCAACATGATCCCCGCATTAAGGCCATCAAAATGAACAACAGTTACTGGGTGGCCACCCTCTGGATGGTACAAAACAAAACTCAGCACTTTCCTTCCACCCACCCAAATAGAGAGTAAAATGCAGGAAATGGAGACCCTTGCTGATTGATCAACTGGAGGGCATCTGTTGCGTCTGCTTCCGTTCCCCAAATGTCACGGTGGAACAACATAGCGACGAGACAGCAGTAGAGTGCCAAGTAGCCGTAGCTGAGCAGCAGCAGCAGGCAAGGTGGCAGAAGCCTAATGGGTGACCTCTGGCAATCTTTATTTACCACCTCACCAACGCATGCAATGCAGGGCACACATCCAACACAAAGAGACCAGCTTAAGATCATGGTGCACGACTATCTGCGTCTCAACACCGATGTTTTTGTATGTGTTCCGGACCCAATAGACTTCTGGGTATCCAAAATGGACGAATGGCCCGAGCTCGCTCGCCACGCCATAGAGGTGTTGTCCTGCCCAGCAGCCAGCGTCATATCTGAGCGGACCTTCAGCACAGCTGGAGGAGTCATTACAGACAAACGCATCCGGCTTTCCACAGATAATGTGGATCGTTTGACTTTCATCAAGATGAATCAGGCATGGATCTCTGATGATGTTGTGGCCCCAATTGCGGAGGTCACCGATTAGTTGCCGGTCTACTTCACATTCCTCTTCAAACAGAAATGGTCCTCTTGAAAACTTTTTTTTTAAAATGATCATTTCTTACTGCAATTTTTATTCTCTTTTCCCAACAGTTCATTTTGCTGGTTTTGCTGTGAGGAGACTGTAAAAGACAGCAAGGTTTCATGACAACACCGTATTCCATTTACTCACTTTATCTTTAGAAGTTTTCGCATTGTCAATGGTTTTGAGGTCATGTTGCTGTGAGATACAGCTATAATTATGGTCCTTTGGAACAGAAATGTGGCTTCTAAGTGGCATTTCTCCATCACAATTTTTAATAGTGGCTGAGAAGTCATATTTATAATTTTTTGGGGTCATGTTGCTGTGAGATACAGCAATAATCATGGTCCTTTGGAACAGAAATGTGGCTTTTAAGTGGCATTTCTCCCTCACAATTTTTAATAGTGGCTGAGAAGTCATATTTATAATTTTTTGGGTCATGTTGCTGTGAGATACAGCAATAATCATGGTCCTTTGGAACAGAAATGTGGCTTTTCTAAAGTGGCATTTATTCTTCCTCACAGAATTATGTTCCAAACAGTGGCTGAGAAGGTCATATTTATAATTTTTTGGGTCATCTGCTTGAAATGCAGCAATACTACAGGTCCTATTTTTAAAAAAAATGTTGTTTCTAACAGACATTTGTTCTTCACAATTGTCCAAAGTGGCTCAAGGGTCATGCTTTGAATTTTTGGGGGCATTTTGTTGTGACATGCAGCTATACTACAGGTCCTATTATAAAAAAATGTTGTTTCTAACAGACATTTGTTCTTCACAATTGTCCAAAGTGGCTCAAGGGTCATGCTTTGAATTTTTGGGGGCATTTTGCTGTGACATGCAGCTATTACTAAGTCTATTATAAAAAAATGTTGTTTCTAACAGACATTTGTTCTTCCAATTGTCAAAGTGGCTCAAGGGTCATGTCTTAGAAATTTTGGGGGCATGTTATGGCTAGTGACTGTGCAGCTTATACTACAGGTCCCTATTATAAAAAAATTTGAGACAACCCATTTAATACAATTAAAAAAGAGAAACAAAGACATGGTGGGATTCCATCCTATTTTAAAAATGTGTTTTCTAGAATTAAACTACTAAAAAACTTGCATGTACAAAATAGCTGGTAAAAAAATTCCTCTGAATTGTACAAGGGAGGTACAGGAAAACTTGACCAGATGTAGGTTATTCAGAGGACATGGAGTATGGAGCACGGACAGAGAACAAAGTACAGAGACAATTTCCTCCAGCACGTTGAGTAAAATGAGAAAAAGAATGCCAAGAAAAAGGGCACCTGGGTGGAACAGGAGCGTTAACCACCAGTATTTCCAAGTGAAGCTCAATTGGTCCGCACTCATACGGAGGGGCAAGCGCTACCCAGGACAGGGACAGTATATGTCCAGTGAAACTAAAAATGGTGGTTGAAGACTCCTTTTTCGGCACTTTTTAATACTGGGGGTCATGCAGGTTTGGGGTCATGCTTGGCCAAGGACAGGGATTAGTCTATGCTCCAGTGAAATAAATATGGTGGTTCAAAGACTCCTTTTTCCGGACACTTTTTAATTGGGGGTCATGCAGGTTTGGGGCTCATGCTGTGGCCAGGACAGGTATAGTCCAATGTCCAGTGAACTAAAATGGTGGTTGAAAGACTCCTTTTTCCATCACTTTTTTAATCTGGGGTCATGCAGGTTGTGAGGCTCATGCTGTGGCCCAGGACAGTATAGTCTATGTCAGTGAAACTCAAAATGGTGGGTTGAAGACCTCCTTTTTGGCATTTTCTAATATGGGGTCATGCAGGTTTGGCTATGCTGTGGCCAGGACAGAGGATTAATTCTATGTCCAGTGAAACTAAAATGGTGGTTCAAAGGACTCTTTTTTACCTGGCACTTTTTGTAATCTGGGGTATATCAGGTTTGGTGGCTCATGCTGTTGGCCTCAGGACAGGGATAGTCAAAGTCCAAGTTCAACTTAGAATGGTGTGTTGAAAATGACTCCTTTTTCAGCATTTTAATCATGGGTTGTGTTTCTAGGGTCATGCAGGTCTTGGGGCTCATGCTGTGGCCAGGACAGGTATAGTCAATGTCCAGTTCAAATAAAATGGTTGATTGAAAGGACTCCTTGTTTCTGGCACTTTTTAATCTGTGTGGTGTTCATGCAGGTTTGTGGGCTCATTGCTGTGGCCCTAGGACGGGATAGTCAATGTCAAGTTCAACTAAAATGGTGGTTGAAAGACTCCTTTTTTCTGGCACTTTTTAATTGGGGGTGTCAGAACAGAGAGATTAAGGGTCATGGCTGCACGTTCCAGGACAGGGATAGTCAATGTCCAGTTCAAGTAAAATGATGGTTCAAATAATACTGCCTTCTGGCACTTTTTAATTTGTGGGGTCATGCAGGTTTAAGGGTCATGCTTGTGGTACAGACAGGGATAGTGAATGGTCTGTGATTTTTTCTCTGTGGCTTTGATATAAAAATTAATGTGTTGCTAAGATGTAGCACCGTGATCACATTGTGATGTTGTGGATGTTAATGCCAGAGGCTCTCCACCCTGTTTGAGTGATGTAAGAATGAAGGTGTTGATTGATAAGACTCCCATAGAACTTTAATGGTCATCGATCGATAATCTCATTCATCGACCATCGAATTATCTTGTCGATGATGGTTCGACTAGCGACATCGGACAGATGTCGAAAAGCCAACGTAATCGCATCATCACTTAAGTTGTAGGTCTATACCTAAGATGGGAGTCGACTGACCTCTGAGGTGGTCTGCTCCTAAATATGGCGGTGTTGTAGGTTATAGTGAGCTGTGGATCTACCTCTATGTGATCTCTATATGGCAGTGTGCTGTAGGTTTCCTGAGCTGGTGTGCTTGTCCTCTATGTGGTCTCTATATGGCGGTGTTGTAGGTTATATCGGCATTAGTATAGTGCCAGTGTACACTTGTCCCTGATTGTAAAAGTGAGGGAACACCTGACCCTGTGATTAGGAGTTAGACTTTTACTTTCTTGCTGGTGTTTATTTTAGAAGGTGGTGAGGTGCGTGACCCAAAGGGGAAAATAGAGGGGGAATTGTATGTGGGTTGGAGGGGGGTATTGGGATGTTGGGGGGAGGGGGGTAGGGGTTTTCGGCTAGTGGGGGGTATGGGGTGGGGGACTTAAATCCCCTGTGTCTATGAAATTTTTAGACTGAAAATGGTGAGCAGGGTTCTTGACTACACAATACAGTTCTGTTTTTAACTGGGATTTGGTAAATAGTAATAAAAAAAATATAAAAATTTTTACGTAAAAGTAGGGTGGGCCCCCAAGACCCAATTTTCCCCGTGGGGCCCCCGACCCCCCCGTCCGACAATGCTGGGGAAGGGGAGGGAAAGAAAAGTAGTAAGATTTAGGGGCTCCAAAAATCGGGTCTATTAAATTCTGGGGAAAATTTTTTGAGGATTTTTCTACTTCTAAATTGCACTTAGAAATTTTGGACATGTTTTTTGGGCATCAACCTCGGGCACAGACCGGGCTCTGGGAAATTATTTGGGGGTCAACCCATGATGAGTTCACAAAAGGGCATTAGGGGGTTTTTTAGGGGCCGGGAAAATGGGGTTTGGGGCTACAAATACTTGCCAAAAGCGACACTTCAAGGGGAAAAATCTGGGGGGCTCATGGCTACACCCAATTTAAAAAAGGTTTAAATTTATGGAAGGGCAGAGCTGGGCCCAAAAAAATATTAGACAAAAAAACCCTAAACCCTTTAAATAGGCAAAAGACAATTTGACAATTTAATTTCTGGGGGTGTGGCTGGGTTTGCCCGTTTAAACCCAAAAAGACGAACCCTTTAAACTAGGCAGAGACAATTAGACATATAATGCTGTGGTGTGGCTGGGGTTTTTTCTTTTTCACCAACAAGACTACCAATTTTTAATTTGGGAGAACAAATTTGAAATATAATTTCTGGGGGGTGTGGGTGGGAAATTTGTGTTCCCAGACAAGACATCCATTTAAAAATAGGCAGAGCAATTTTTACATATAATGCTGGGGGTGGCGGGATTGCTGTTCACCAACAAGACATACCCTTTTAAAAGGCAAGACAATTTAGCTATAATGCTGTGGTTTTGGGTGGGGTTTGCTGTTCACCACAAGACGTACCTTGAAGAAAAGAGAAACTATCGATGATATTATGGACCCAAATCTGCTCTATTTGTTCTGGATATTTCGAGGATTGCCACTTCTAAATTGCACTAAAAAATTTTGGGAATGATATTTGGCCATCGACCCCGGGCACACCGGAGCTCGCAACTTATATCATCTATGAAAAATTACATTGATATTCCCTCAACGTCTCGTATCAGAGCCGACCCCGCAACATAACCTTCCTTCCATCCTCCAAATCACTTTTTTCCCCCCTACTGCAAAAAAGCATGGGGTGCTTTCCCCCCCTCTTCGCTGCCCCAAATGCCTCAAGAGTTCGTCCCCTGTATAGTGGCGCTGAGCCCAGACAAATAGTAGATTTGGGGTGAGGGGAACCCAAAGGGCAAAGCGGTTAAGGACAGGGAGGCTGCTGACCCCCCCCTGGCCATGCCGCTAAGGTTGTGTCTGACGTTTCCCCCTGACCTTCTGGGGTTGTCGATGTCATCGGAGAAACGGGAAAACTTAGTCAACAACAGAAAAATTGGGGTTTTGTTTAAAACACGGCCTAGTGACACCCCCATTTCGGCCCACCGAGTCACCCCGCTGCGACGTTTGTTCACTGCCCTCTTTTTGAAGGGCCCCTCCTTTTGTAACATACATCAAAAAATTTCAGACTCGGTTTAATGAAGATGTCAATATGATAAACACCCCCTGTATTTACTCCAAGTCAACACTAACAGGAAGAGGTTCCCAAATCTGAAAAATTCCTAATAATACAACGAAGAAAATTTAAATAATGGGGGACAAAAAGTGGTCTGCATTTGTACCCAAACAACACTA
>JAODAL010007456.1:0-125052 GCA_025379985.1 Phyllomedusa bahiana
TTGCATTGTGGGTAAAAAAAGGCGAAGGGGAAAGGGGGCACATTTAGAATCAAGTCCCCATTATATTCTGAAGATGTAATAGACTTTTTTAAAATAGGGAATCACCTTTTCAGGAGCGGCTGGGAGGAAAACTTTTACTTCCCACGGAATGTAGTCATGCACATGTGGAATGGATAGGAGCTGCTGCAGAACACCTTTTTTTCTTTTTTTTACTATTTTTTTATCTATTGGTTATCTATCTATTGGTTATCTATTTTAACATAAAAATCACTATCAACAATTTTTATTAAAAAAAAATTTTGTGTGTTTTATTTTTTTTATTTTTTATTATTTATATATTATTTTTATTTATATATTTATAAAAAAATTTTTATATATATATATTATTTTATTATATAATGTGGGAATTATGTATATTCAAAAGCACACACAAATAATACATACAAAACTATATAAAAACATATGCATCCGGACCCCCAGCACAAGAACACAACAACCAGCAGACACTAAAACCCACCCAAGAATAGTTTGCACCAATGTCCAATATCTGCCTGAATGTGCTGGCTAATTTTTGTGTCCTTTTTTCTATCCAAAATACATGAGTATTTAAAGTAAAAATTTTTGATTAATTTTTTTTATAATATTTTTTTTTACAATTATATTATATTATATATATATTAATATATTTTTATAAAAATATTTTTAGTGGTGTGTTATATATATTTTTTAAAAAGGTTGTGTTTATATATATATACTATATTTTTATTTTTTTATGTTGTGTGTGTGTGTGTGTATTATTTAGATGTAAACACGTGTAAAAGTGTAGACCAATTGCGGTTAGTATTTAAAATGTTTTTTTTTTTATTTCATTTGAAAAAAAAAATCTGTACATTCCAAAATAAAAAAAAAACAAAACCAGAATTGCTGTTGGCAATTAAAACTTAAATAGCAGGCCTTTTAAGTGTTTTTTTTTTTTTTTTTTAACAATCCTAACAAATCTTTTGCCTGTCTTTTTAATATGATAAAAATTTTTTTATGTAGTATTTCACTTTAAATTTAAATTTTTTGTATTGCAAACTCTAGAAACAAGTTAAAAATAAGTGTTTAAAAAACCTCCTTTGTATGAATAATATTTTATGAAAGGTAGGATTATTTTTTTCCAAAAACATACAATCGCATAAAAGTAAATAAAATATATACTGTAATGGTAGAGTCAGGAAAATGTATGGTTTGACAATAGAAAAACAGATAGAATGGCATAGAATAAAAAAAATGGAAAAAATTAAATATATAAAGCAAGAAAAAAGCAAATAAAAAAAAATCAAAAATCGTGCATTTTTAAATTTTTCTTTTACATGCAAGAGAATAATGTTGGATATTAGTGAATAAACTGAAAATATTTTCGCATCAAAATAGTGATTGTGATATTTTTTTCCCTAAAGCTATGTGATGTGTAAATTATATTTTGATTAAATCAAAGCTTAAAAAAATATGCTTAAATATATACTTTACAGACACCATACACAATTGCACCAATCCAAAATAATAATAATAAATAATATAATAATAATAATAATAATAATAACAAAAAATAAAATAAAAAAAATGAAACTACCTGATTGGGCAGCCGTAGTAATTTCAGTCTTTTTTTTTTAAATATTACTTATTGCTTTAATTGAAAAAAAAAAAAAAAAATCTGTCTTTGGTGTAAAATTATTTGGGTTGGGAAATAGGAGAAAAGTGGGCCCGCAAAAAATAATGTCATTCTTGGATTTAAGGTCAGTGTTTTTTTGTCTTTTAATAATAAAAAAAAAGAGAAAGAGAACTGAAATCAGTCATCAACATCTATTTCCACGTCCTCCTCATCTTCTGAGCACTCTTTGCTGGTGTGCTGGTCTGTGAGAGGGGATGATGGGGACATCTGAAGGTGGTTGCTCAGGACGTGTTGGGGGCTCCTGGATCTGGTCTTAGACCTGGTCAGAGACTCCGTCTCCTCCTCAAGTTCTGAGATTGTGAGCACAGCTTCCACTGTGGAGGGGCTCATTTTTTTGGCTGACTCAACATCTGCTTTCATCTCCTCTAGGTCTCTTTTGAGCTTTGCTCTTCGGTTTTGAAACCAGGTAATGACCTGAGCATTCGTCAGTCCCAATTGCTGTGCGATTTGGTCTCTGTCCGCAGGGGATAAATATTTCTGGTATAAAAATCTTTTTTCAAGCTCATATATTTGATGATTTGTAAAAGCTGTTCTGGATTTTCTCCTCTTTTTGGGGGTCTGTCTCTGTCCAAATATTGTCATTCCATCTCGTCCTGGAAGTAAAACACTATTCAGTATTTTAACAATAAAACAATTTAAATCGATTTGTAAAGGACAATTTAATTTTATTAGTTACAAATTAACAATGTGGGTAAATATTTACAAACAAAACACTAGAATCCGCCACTAAATATGTATTCTTTGTCCATACCATATAGACAAAGGGATAGGTGATACATATACATTATTAAAGCCATGGGTAAAGCAGGATTACTACAAACTTTAAAAAATTACATCATTTAAATGTATTTATCTGACTATTAATTTAAATACATAACTTGGTTCTTACCTTCAGCAGCTTGTAGGACACTGATTCAAACCCTTTTAAGGGGCTTCTAGCCAGTTCCCCCCAGGGAACATAAGGGGGGGTCTGGGGGAGAGGGAAATGTTCTGCTAGACAGAGGTAACCCTGCAGGAGGGGGCTTCTCAGAAGTGGACAGTAGATGAGCTGTCCCACAGATAGTGTAACTTCTCCTGACTGAAGGCTTATTCAGGATGTCTTCGATGCTGAAGGGAGTCAGTGGTTTGTTAGAATTTGCAGGAGGTGGTAAGTGGTCCAAGGCATTTCTCCTTCTCTCTTCCACAGAAGATGGTTTCGCTTCTTCCTTGGATGTCATTATTTTAGAGAACTTCACCAAGACCAGAGCGACTACAAAAAGTTCTCTCTCCAGTAGTCCAATGTCTTCCTCCTTGCTGTCTTCTTAAAGGCTTTGCAAAGCAAGGTTAAAATGAATTTTTAAAAAAGGGGGGGGGGAGGAGGGAGGTGGAAAAAGGGAGTAAGGATTAAATCGTGTGATGCTTTTTTTATATTGTCCAAAAAAACCTCAAATTGCTTGCTTTAAAATTATTGGGGTGTTCCCCCCAGAGTGAATTCAGCGCTTACAAAAATAAATTCATCCCTTTAACCAGAGAGAAGAAGAAAAAACCCAGAGAATATAAATTGATATGGCTAACAAGTTATTGTTGATTGGGATGTAATCAATTATCTCCAATGGCATGTCTCTCACTCTCTGGTTGCCTCTCCCTACCTTATGCAGGCGTCTTCAGGCTGGGAGCTCCATTAATTACCAGGCAAGGCTGGTAGGTGGAGCCCAGTTGAATTATAATGCCTAATGCACTTGTCACTTTCTCCCCTCTCGCCCCCCACCCCTATCATTTTGTTTGGCCATATATATTTTTAAATTACATTACACACATTTCCACCCAGCCTTTATTAAATTTAAGGATTTTTACTATTTTAAGGGAAAAAAGAAAAAAAAATCAAAATTTGTTATCTATTTCTTTCTTCTTTCAGTAAACGGGGGAGATTATTTTACTGCTCAAAAACAACGAAAATGAAAAACGAAATAAAGGGTAAGACAAAGGTTTATTAAATTAGGATGTGTTTTTGTGTTTAAATGGGAAAAACTATCGTATTTTTTTGTTTGTTTTCCCAGCAGTTATTATTTAGTATAATTTTCTTTTATTAAACATTCTTGGGGGTTTTTCTAGATTTCTGTTTAAAAAAGTTGCTTTTATAACTGAACCTCTTAAATACATATCTTCTTGGAGAAAAAATTTTGGGGGGGTTAAAAATTAGGGTGAATGTGTTTTATTCTATATATTGTTGTCTGGTTATCAATTTATTTTATTTATTAGATATCTTATTTGTATTATTCTCTTTGTGATATTGCATTCATTATTGATGGTTACAACGATTATTTTTTATTTTGCTTTGCTTTTATCTTTTTGATTTTTTTTGTATAAACCTTTTAATTCTTTGGCTTTTTTGTAAAACCATGCATTTATTTTCTGCATTGAAATGCACAGCAGATAGGATAGATAGGAAAATGTTAAATTCTAGTCATTTATTGAGGGAATTTAGCTCAATGGACGTGGAAAATCTTGCTAAATTATTAGGCTGATTTAGAAATACGCATGACACAGACAAAATCTATATAAGAGTTTATACAAAAGATGGGGATCTTTTTTTGGGGCAAAGAGGAATCGTAATTTTAGTCACATTCAGGGTCGGCAAAAAAAAATCCTTTAACCCGATAGAAAATATGGGTTTTTATGGGGCCCTCTTTTTTTTTATTTTCATAAAAAGCTGGATGTTTGTTATGTACGGGAAAACCTGGGTTTAAATTTCTTCAAAAATGTATTTGGTTTCTTTATGTTTTTTTCCTTTTTAATTTATTAACCCCTTTTTTAAATACAAGAAACATTTTTTATATTTTGTGTGTGGGGTGTGTGGGGGTGTGGTTTTGTGTGTGTTTTGGGGGTGTGTGTGTGTGTGTGTTAAAAATTTTTTTTTGTGTGTGTTTTGTGTGTGTAAAATTATAATTTAAACGTGTGTTTTTAAAAATAATTCTGTGTGTGTCTGTGTTTTGTTTATTTGTTTTTATATATGTGGGGTGTGTAAATATATATTAATTTTTGTAAAAATTAATTTATATTTATTTTATTGTGTGTGTGTGTGTGTGTAAATATGTAAATATAGATATATATATTTATATATCTATATATTTGCAAATGTACATATGTATAAATATATGTGTGTAGAAAAAAAAAATTAAAAAAATATTTTTTGGATATTATTTTTTTTAAAATTTTTATTTTTTTTTTTTTTTTTGTTTTCTATCTTTTTCTACTATCTATTATCTATTTTTTTAAATCTATCTATCTTTTCTTCTTTTCTTTTCTGTCTGTCTTTTGTCCTTTATCTTTATCTATTATCTATCTATCTATCTATCTATCTATCTATCTATCTATCTATCTATCTATCTATCGTCACAGATTATATATACTTGATTCATTAACCTTCCATGATTTATTGTGGTTGAGAAATGTCTAGCTAGTCTCTGGCTCCATCTCTTAAAGGGCCTGGCCCCTGTTTTTCCGTGTTGCAGTGTGATGTGCTTCTAGAGCACAGTCCCGGCTTTCTCCTCTTCATCTTTGACCTGGGAATCTGCTGCAGCTGATCGGTGTGGTGGATGAGTTCCCATCCTGGTAGAGCTGCAGTCTGATGTACACAGGGTTTGCTGCACGCTGTAGTTGCGTTTGATATTATATCTGTAATAAATGACTTATTTCCCTGTGTTTATCATAGGACATAAACATTATGTATGCGCAGTTTGGTTCCCCCAAACACTTCACAGCATGAACAATAAAAGCCGATGTTGTTATTTGGGGCTAAAAGTGTTTTCATCTTTGACGTTTCATGAAACTTGTGTAATTGCGTTTCCAACGAAAGAAATAATATCCAGATGTCGATCTATTCATTTATCTATCTACATTTCTCTACCTTTCATATCTATCTCATATTTATTGATCTATCTATATTGTATCTCTCATTTTTTTCTTTTTCTCTATCTCTCTATCATCTATTTCCCCACTATCTATCTATCTATCTATCTATATTTTTATCACTATCTATCTATCTATCTATCTATCTATCTATCTGTCCAACCTTATTTATTTATATCTATGAGTGTGTATTTTGTATCTGGGATTCTCGTCTCCTATCTCTCTTGCTTTTCTTCTTCCCCTTTATCTATCTATCTATTTCTATCTATCTTCTATTATCTATCTTTATTCTATCTATTTTCTATCTATCTATTCATATCTATCTATTTTCTACCCCATCTATCTATTCTATCTATCTATCTATCTATTATCTAATTTTTCTATCTTCTATCTATCTATCTATCTATCTATCTGTCTGTCCAGCTCTCATATTTTATTTATATATTGATGTGTGGGTTTTCTGGTATGTCCATATAATGACGTGTGTGTCTCAAGTTGCACAGTTTACATATAAAAGGATCATTTGTTCTATCACCTTTTAAATTATCGGGAAGGGTTCTGGGTCGGGGGGATGATTGACCCAAAAAGCAGCTTGCATTTCTTCTCAGCATTAACCCCCTAATGGATGCCACTATTTTTGGATATTTGTTTTTATTTTTTTTTTTTTTTGCCCTTCCCAAGGGCCCATAACTTTTAAAGTTTCCATCGACATAGCCATCCATATGAGGGCTGGTTTTCTCTGGAACCAGTTATATTTACTAGAGGCACTTTATGAGGTGGAATTGGGAAAAAAAATTCACATTTGCAATTTTTTAGGGGGTGAGGGGTGTTGTTATGGAGTTCACCATATGGTATGACTGACATGCTGGGCCACATGTATGTCTAGGTGTAAGACTTTCATTGTTGCCCACAGCAACCCAAACGAGCGCCCTTTCATTTTTTGAGGGAACTATGGAAATGAAAGGGAGCTCTGATGGTTGCATGGGGAAAAAAAGTTTGGCTTAGTTCTCATACATGTCCCCATTGGTATAATGCTGATGATACCCAATTTATATTGTTTTCATTACGTTTCAGTACTTTTAAAAAATATATATTTATTTTCAGGTTTTTTCTTAGTTTTTTTTTTTTAATTTGCTTTGCATCACTAATTTCCTACACTAGTAACTCTTTGCGTATTTTTCCATCAATTGACCTGTGTGCGGTCTATTTCGGAGGACTAAATGTTATGTTTATTGGTACGTAATTTGAGGTATGTACCATTTTTGATCCCATTTTATTCAATTTTTCTCTGTTAGGTGGGATGACCAATAAAGACACAAGTTCTCTTTTTATGCTATGCATCTTTTGGGATAAATAGCATAACATTGTTTAACTTTGGACTTTTTATGGCTGTGGTGATACCAATTATGTTAATGTTGTATGTTGTCCATTTGTTTAATATGAAAGTGTAGGGGATTTTTAATATTTTCTATATTTTACTTTTTTTTACTGTAATATTTAAAAATGTGGTCGCTTGATCACTTGTACTATATACTGATTTGCCACAGCATAAAGTTATTTCATTGCCCTCATAAGCATGCTTTCACACAGCGCAGTTTTGGTGCAGTTTTAACTGCACTCCAATTAATCTGCCTTTATTACCAGCAGCTTCTTTCAGTTGTCTAAATTGTTCAGAAAGGTGTTTCAAGTAAGTCATCAATTACTGTGTTTGAAGTTTTGTACATTACAGACACAATAATTGATTAATCACTTTCCAAACAGTTTAGATAAGTGAAAGAAGCTTGTGGTAATAAAGGCAGATTAATTGGAGTGTAGTTAAAACTGCGCTGTGTGAAAGCACCCTAAAACACTATGCCTCTGGCAGGGTATAATAAGACTACAATCATGGCAAAACTGGAGTACTTTATTATGCTCCTAGCTGCCTTGACACCTGACTGGGTGTCTGGTGATCTCATCATAGGGGGGGGGCAAGTCGAGCGACGGAACAGGGCGTTGCATTGTTTTATAATGGCTTAGGTGCCATGGTCACGTTGACTACGGAATCTAACTGGTTAAATAGCTTTGATTAAAGTTTTCTCCTATCTTGGCTGCTAAAAGTGGATGGTGGCTATAATTTACAGTTGGCACCAACCAGATATGGGATGGACTAAGTGATTAAGTCCATTCTATATTCCCTTTGTGCTTCTGCAACAGATAAAGACGCAATATAGAGTTAAGGGGTTAAACACTTCGACAAACTTTGTACCTAAAACCAAGCGCTTTGCACACAGACTGCATAATATCTCACCTTGGTGGATATTTGTATTATTATTATTGTTATTATTATGTTTTTCTTATAACACAGGTACAGGATAGCACAAAGAAGAGAACGCCAGAAGATATGATCAAGAGAATGTCAGGTAATCATAACCTTGTAGGCATTACTGCTAGTCGAGAAGTAGTCAGTTTTAGAAATAAATGCACCCCCAATAATAACCAAGGCCAGGTTTACATATGTCCAGTGGTCTAGACATGGATATAAACATCAGATGCAATAAACTTGATACATTGCTCCCAACAATCCCATTAAGTGCCCCATAGACTCAAATGGTGAACAAAGATGGATCTATGGGTGATCTAGAATATGTGCCCCATACAGAAAAATACTCCACACATTCAAGCTGAATGGAAACTATGCTGGATTGCCAATCATATTTGAACCCAATCTTAATCTTTTTAAACATAGAGGTTTTTTTCTGTGATGTTAACTGTAAAGTAATTTTTGTATTTAAATATTTTGTTATTTACATTCAGAATTTTAATCACGGGAAACATTCTAAATATGTAACCACTTAAACAAATCAATCAATCTACATCTAGAAAACAGCTCAGCTATGAAAAGTTTCACATATACACACACCCACACGCACACACACCTACATATGTTTGTGTGTATATATAGTTTTATATTAATATTAATATTTTTAAAATATATATATATATTATTATATATATATATAAAAAGTATTGTGCTGTTTTTAAACCCTCGGTATTCACAATTAAGAGAGAATATCATAAATGTATAAACAAATTTATCTGTCTAAAGTTTTTCTATATAACACAAATGTTCAATCTATGTATAAGACTAAGCCAGTGGCCATGATCTAAATATGTATACTAGCACTATGTCAGTTTCGCATACATAAAACACAGAGATAGAATCATGTGTTGATAATACACCCCACAAACCCCTACATTAGAGAGTCAATTTATATCTTACCACTTATGTTATGAACAAGTATCTTAAAAAACTGTCTGGCTTAATTGACTTTAGGATTAACTGTAAAATGCGGTGAATGTATCAGTATTTAAGGAACCTTGGCTGTTTGGAAATGATGGGGGTTGTAGTTTCATAACAGCTGGGGAACCACCAGTTGGAGACTAATATGGAGCAACAAGGACAGATAAGGTCTAAAAAATCAAAGAATATGGATTTAATCTTACATAACTAGAACTGAGCAACAGTGATTGGTAAAAGCCTTCAGTGTAGCTTTACCTCTAGAAAAAGGGTTTTTTATACTAAAAGCTGCATCACTTTTGTCCATGGTCTGTGTATAGTGTTTCAGCTCTGGCACATTCATATAAACAAGGAATAAGCACAGCCTATGGACAACAGTAGTGCTGGTTCAAAGAAAAAACAGACACTTTTTGTGATTCCAGAGACCCAACCCAAAGTAACTTTTGTGAAGCATTACTAGATATCTGTATTGCCTCTAATTTGATATAAGGACACTCAGAGGTAAAAAGAAGTACAATGTTTGTAATCCTGATACATTTTGGTAACATAGACTTGGAAAAATGTATCCTTAAGTTACTGTTACTGAAAACAATCCCTCACAGCATGTCAGATCTATCTAGGCTTTCTCTGTCTAGTAATTAGGTCTTTGACCCCAGTATTGTTCTGTACAATTGTTATATATATATATATATATTAGCAGAATATAAACCTTTCAACCAGATATTACATGTCTTATCATTAAAGTCATTGTTTACCTAAAATTAGCAACAAGTTAAAAAATGTACCAACGTAAACATTATAAATATTGGTATTGTATAAGCAGCATTTACAATTACCTGGTACTGCTAAAAAATGATAATATATATTTTTATATATATATTTTATATATATATATATATATATATATATTATATATATATTTTATATATATATATCATACATATATATATATTATATATATATATTTACTTATATGTAAGTTTTTAAAACCATTGGTTGTTAAATTGCTTATTAATTATCTTTTAATAATAATTGAAAAAAACGATTTATTTATGTGCAAATAATACTTAGTATCATTCTATAATTCAAACATCTTCTAGTTATATTAATTTTGTCCAAACTGTGATCATTGTCTTTGCTTTAAATCTTGTCTATCACAAGTGACATCCTTCTTTTTCTTTCTTTCTTTCTTTCTTTCTTTCTTTCTTTCTTTTTCTTTCTTTTTCTTTTTTTTTTTTCTTTCTTTTTTTTTTCTTTCTTTCTTTCTTTCTTTTTTTTTCTTTCTTTCTTTCTTTCTCTGTTTAATGTATCTATTGTCTATCTATTTATCTATCTATCTATCTATCTATCTATCTATCTATCTATCTATCTATCTATCACATATTTATCTATCCATTAATCTTTTCATCTGTTATTTCTCTATCTTTCCATCTACTACCTATCTATCAATTTACCTTTCTTTCTATCCATCTATCAATCTCATGTCTCTAGCATCTCTGTTTCCATCTTTATTAAACAATAACAATATTTTTACTTAATGACCCAATGAATTGCAAATTATTGGTGCTGTTGGTGTATCTGAAAATTTTTTTAAAATGGAATAGGGCATAGATAAACAGAAATAAACTAGGCAGGTAATAGATGAAAGGTAGATAAATAGACAGATAATAGAGAAAACAAATATAAGGGATTTTAGGGCTTACATTTATATATTTTATCTATTTTATAATTTTTCACTATCTATCTATCTACTTTTTCTATTATCATCTCCCTACCTACTATCTATTATTATCTATCTATCTATCTATCTATCTATCTATCTATCTATCTGTCTATCTCTTCAGTTTGCCAGCAATACATACACAGTTGTGGTATATCACAGACATAAAATGTACCATTATATAACAAGCATTGTACCACTATACCACACAAATACAGTGCAGAATACAGCTATATCATGCACATATACTGTGCTGCTATACCACACATATATATCGTAAGACAAGACTGCTCACTGCTCATATAATACAATTATACTGCACAAAAATATAATGGTGTTATACAATACACACATACACATTTTACACACATGTACATGTAAACACAATGCATACACATGCATTCATATTGAACACATATTAAGCACAAATATATACATAATACACATATACATTAAACACATAATTAAAGGGTTTTTCTCAATACAATGATTGGCTTTTAACATGTAGGGAAATGTAAATGAAGACTATTACAAAATGCATTGCTGTTTTGATTTTGCTTTGGTCAGGAGTTAAAGAAGATTTTTATCTCATCTTAGAGTACCAAAGTTTCTCTGGTTACTTACCACCTCTCCCCAACTCTTCCTGCTCTCTTTTATCTCTCATTGTTCTAAGCTACCATCAGTCAGTTCAACCATGGTGAGTCACTCCCTAACTCCAACAATGGGCTTTATTTACTAACTAAATGAAAAGCTTTCTCTGTTTAGAGCTCTACAGTCTTGTGTACTACACTTTATAAATCTCTTGTACTCATGTCACTGTTAGGCCCCGTTCACACGGCTTATTCTGCCGCGGATTGGCGCCGTACTGCGCGCCGGATTTGCGCTGCAGTACGGCGCCAATCCGCGGCAGCAATTACGGTAATCCACTGTTCTCATAGAGAACAGTGGGAATCCGTCGCTCCTCCCCGCTCGGCAAATCCGCCGCGGGGGAGGGAAAGTGACATGCACATTATTTACGGCGCGGACGCGCCGTAAAAATTGCATTGTCTATGGGGGCCGGTAGCGGCGCCCGCCCGCGCTCCGGCCCCACCCCCGTCCCGCCCCTTATTCACGGCGGATTTGTGCGCTCAATACGGCGCACAAATCCGTCGGGAATAAGCCGTGTGAACACGGCCTAAAAGGAATAGCTAGAAACATCAGAGCTGATATGTCAATCACTGCTATAGACCCACCTAGAGCCTAACCAGGAAGTTGAGTCTAAAGCTGGCTGAGCTCTGTGAAACTGCATGGTGAGACAATCTCTTTAAATAGTTTCAAGAAAGAATTAGATAACCACCTGAAACTAAAGAATATTAATACATATGTAGCCATATAAAAGTCTAGATCCAGTCTGATGGCAACTCTGGGATCAGAAATGAAATCTTCCTTAGAGCAGATTAATTCTTGCCTTATGGGTTGCAAAGCATTCACCAGTAGGGAAGCTAGGCTTAAATTCCTTATCTCCTCCCTTCACCCACATTTTCCCCGTCCTTGTTTGAACTTGATGGACATATGTCTTTTTTCAACTGTACTATGTAACTGTGTAACTTTATGTATGAAAACTGTCTAGCAGTAAGATTGTCTCTGTTGCCCATAGCAACCAATCAGAGCTGAGCTTTATGAAGTGCTCTGGAAAAATAAAAGCTGAGCTCTGATTGGTTGCTATGGGCAAAAAAGACAGTCTTAGGCTATGTCTACACTGCATCGGGCAAAAAACAGCCCAAAAGCGGCCATTTTTTCTCTGATGCAGAACCGCGGTTTTTGTCACTCTTTGTACGAAAACCGCGGTTGCTTTTCGTTTTCCTGACAGCGCCCATACAATTGTATTGTATGGGAAGACGGCAAGAAAACGAGAAACGGCGGAATATTATACAAAATTTTGCCGCCTATGGGGCCGCAGGAACGATCGTATCTTCGGCGCTTTAAAAAAAATTAAAAGCGCCAAAGATACGATCATTTTCCTAAGCAGTATAGACATAGCCTAACTGCTAGACAGTTTTCATACATAAATCCCATAGCTTTCTGTATATACTTCAACAGCTTTTGTTAGTGAGACTAAGGGCACATGACGTTTTTGCGATCCGTTTTATGGATCCGTTTTACAGATCCGCAAAACGGATCTAACAATTGTCAGTGTGATAAACATTGCTTTCAATGGCAAAAGCGCATCGCTGTTCACACAAGTGATCGCTGATGCGCTTTTCGCGATCCACTTTTCGGATCCGTTTTAAGAATTGACATGTCAATTCTTCTTGCGTTTTACGCAACAGAAATCCCCATAGGAAATAATGGAGTGCGCTTTTGGCATCCCAAAATCAGATCCAAAAGCGCAGCATACATTTGGGTGCGTTTTGGATCCGCTTTCGATGCAAAAACGCATCCGTAAAACGCATTGGATTTAAATTAAATATAAAATTTTAATATTATGTTTGGGTTATATTTTGTATTATTTTAATGGGAGGGCTAATTTTTCTGATGCAATGTGCTATTGGAAAATGCCTTCATTCTACATGGGTAAAGGAGAGGAGGATAATGTCAGTCCCACAGCCCCCAGCATACCACCGGATGCACATGGACGTCGGGTTTCTGAGTTTGAAAACTATTGATTTAAAAAAAAGTTCTAAACTCATAGGTGTTTGTACAGTTGATTGACATTATGTAAAAAAGGGTTTTTTCTTGGTCATTGATAGGTTATATTATATTTAAATTGCAGTTTGATAGGGTAATTTAAATAAGGCCTTGAAAAAACGGATCAAAAAAACTCATGCAAAACGCATCCAATATGCATCCAAAAAAGGATCAGCTGTTGCGCTTTCTGGATCCGCTTTTTAGATGCAGTTTGCATCCAGATTTCGCAGGTTAAAAATGGATCCGTAAAACGCATCCAAAACGGATACAAAACGTCGTGTGAACAAGCCCTTAGGGAGACATATATGAAGGAAGGCGATTCGAAGTGAATTGTCAAGTCTTGTTTTCAGTGTATAATGCGCCTGAATGTATAAAAGAGGTTTTTGTGCGATTATAAAGTGTGATGCGCCTCGCCTATGTGTTAGGCGCATTACGAAACTTAGGCACATTAGTAATGCGCCTAACATGTATAAGAGCTATAGATAGGCTGGAAATGGAATAAAAATCATTAGAATGTCATGTCAGTGAATAGAAACTATGGTACTGATCGTCCTTGGTGGACTACAGGTCCCAACAAGACTTGTGGTGTGCTTACTCTTGCTGTATGTAGAATAAAGGGTGAGAGCAGCAAAAATACATTTCAAATTTAATGTAGTAAAAATTAAAAATTGTAAAATCTTAACAACATCATCAGTGGATTATTTAATATAAAACTAGTTTTAGAATCTATTAAATTTAAATGCATTTTATAGGAGATATTTTTATATGATAAAACTTTTTATTACATTTCAATAATTTAATTTTATATAGTTTGATAATTATCAGAAATTACTTTTTATGATTGTACTGGTGTAAGTTGAGAATAAGGGACATTTTTTGCCCTAAAAGCAAATCTAGATCCACTTCGACTCCTCAGGCTCAGGCAGACCACATTGAAATAGGTCCGCCTGTCAGAGCAGTAATGTGTCTAGTTTTACCGAACCACATTCATATATGTGTCTAATATTGCGAGTGTGGTGCGACACCCCCATAGTGCCCCCAAAACGCACCCTTATGTTAGGCACATTATAAAGTGTTGAGTCTTAGGCTATGTTCACATGGCGTTATTGAGGGGCGTAATTACACAATTACACCGGAGTTCGGGAGCTCACGCGAGCTCCCGTGTGTGTGTGTGGGGGGGGGGAGGGGGGGGGCCACACCCGCCGGCCCCATAGACATTCATTATTAGCGGCGCGTATATGCCGTGAATATTTGGCATGTCACGTACCTCCCTGCTCGTCGTATTGTGCGAGCAGGTAGAGGAGACGTAATCCATAGTTCTCTATGAGAACTGTGGATTACCGTAATGACTGGGACATATTTCACCCCGTATTTAGCGCAGTACGGAACTAAATACAGGGTGAAATACGTCCAAATTTAAGCAATGTGAACATAGCCTTATGAACGCGCCTAGCACTAGACATTATAGACTACTCACTTAGACGCATTTTACACCAGAAAAGGGTGAAAAATCCAATCATACGTGTCTCCCTTAGTCCAATGAGGTTTGGGGGCATTCGATTCTGCACAAATCTCCTATCCCAGCAATTCAATTGGGTTGAGGTCTGGACATTGACTGGACCATTGCAACACCTTGATTCTTTTCTTTTTCTGCCACTCTGTCGTAGATTTGCTGGAATGCTTGGGATCATGGTCCTGTAGATTAGCCAGCTTCGGCCTCACATTTCACTCTAGAATAGTTTGGTATACAAAGGAGTGAACAGTTGACCCAATGACTGCAAGATATCCATGTCCTGTTACTGCAAGACAAATTCTATTCCTCCTTCACCATGTTTGACAGTAAGTATGCAGTATTTGTGCATCAGTAGGTTTTTGACAAAGGTGGCATTGTGCATTATGGCAAACAACTCAACTTGTATGTCCAAAGGACATTGAGGCACTTTTACAATTGTGGTGGCACCAGAAAAAGCAATATAAAAAGTACCAAAAAGTGGAACATTTTTGGAGCATCATGTCATAGTGTATAGCAGACACATGTATAATGTGATGTAGACACTTTTTGTGGATGGTCCAAAGAAGGCATGGCTTAATCGGGGGTGGGTGTGGTAAAGTGGACGTGACAAGGATGTAACATGCTACACCAAAAATTCCCCAAGATTGTGCAAAAGATCTGGTACAGAATTCTGGTGCAAAGTAATTCAATGAATAGTTGGTCTAAGAAAGCTAGACAAATTTAAAAACCTGCCAAAATTATCAAAAATCATGAATCACTATGATAAATTTGGCACATTTTTAGACAGCCTAAGTTTATGCTGTCTAAATTTTAGACAACAATAGTTACTCTGCCCCAGAAATCTTGTGGTTTTTTAAGTCATTACTTTGCAAGCTTAAAGGGGTTAACCACTTTATATTATTTTTATTATGTATATCCTAGAAAATGATACATTTTAAAGTACCATTTTTTCTTGATAAGAGCATATTTCATCAATATAAAGTGGTACAGGAACAGAGTTTTTAATACATGTACCGTCTATAGGAACATTCTATGATTCCAAATTATATAAATAATAGGAAAAGACTTTACAAAGTGGTGAACCCCTACAGCCCATGCTGCCATGTTATTTTTAGAAAAAATGGCAACTCTTCTCACCAAACCATACTTGTTCAGTCTTTTCCTAATTGTACTATCATGAATTTTTAACATTTAAAATGCAGAACCCTGTAGAGATGTAGTTCTTTAGTTTTTGAAATTTCTCTGAGCATTGCACTGAACTTGGGATGAATTTACTGGGGTTTTGAATGTTTTTCACTTGTGAATTTTATTTCTCACTGTAGAATGATGGACTTTGAATTGTTTAGGAATGCTCTTAAAACTCCTTTCTAGATTTAATGGCAGCAACAGTTGTTTCTCTAAGATTATTGCTAATGTCCTTTCTACTTTGCATTGTGTCAACACATGCGTGAATCCTTCAAATAAGCAGTTTGCCAAAACTTATATTATAGAGGTGGACATACTTGCTGATGATCAATTAATCAAGGACATTTGATTAGCAATCATTGGCTATTATTACATTTCTTAATTCTTATGAAAGTAGTGAAGATGTACTTAATTTTTTCACACACTGTTTCCTCACTAATGATTTTTAGTTAAATATTGACATGGTGTATTCCGTTTTCTGTTGTTTTTTATCTGAGGTTTTTTTTATTAAAGAGGTTGTCTTACCATGCTGTTTCACACAGCCACAGTCTGCTTCAGACACACACTTCCTGATTAGGTTGTTTCTACAGCAGTGATTGACATATCAGCTCTGCTATTCCTAGTTGAGCCTGGTACAATGAGTGCAGGAGGTTTATAAATTGAAGTGCACAAGACTACAGAGACTTAAAGGGTTAAAACTTGTCAATACCTTAAATAAACAAGCTCCTGTTTTACTGATAACCCTCAACAGAGAGTGAGTCACCATGGTCAGAAAGGGATGCTTGGAGCATTCAAAGCAGACAGTGCAGAGAGGTGATCAGTAACCTAGAAAAACTTGTGTGCACAAGCAGTAGATAAAATCTCCTGTATCTCCTAAACAAAGCAAAATCAGAACAGCAAAGTAATTGATGATAGTCGTTATTTAGTGTTGACTACATGTCAACAAGCTAATCAATGTGGTGAGAAACCCCCTTTAAGTTATGATATGTAAAACCATATAATTCAATGATGGTGAACTTCCCTTTTGTCATGACTGTATATACAGAGCTGTCTATCTATCTATCTATTTATTTATCTATCTATCTATCTATCTATCTATCTATCTATCTATCTGTCTGTCTGTCTGTCTATCTATCTATCTGTCTGTCTCTATTTACCTATGTATCTATCTATCTCTGTCTATCTATCTATCTATCTATCTATCTATCTCATATCTATCTATCTATCTATCTATCTATCTATCTATCTATCTATCTGTCTATCTATCTGTCTGTCTCTATTTACCTATGTACCCATCTCTATCTATCCATCTCATATCTATCTATCTATCTATCTATCTATCTATCTATCTATCTATCTATCTATCTATCTGTCTGTCTCTATTTACTAGTTATCCATGCTCTATCTATTATCTATCTATCTATCTATCTATCTCTATCTATCAATCTATCTTTGTCTGTCTGTCTGTCTTGTCTGTCTCTATTACCTATGTACTCATCTCTACTATCTATCTATCTATCACATATCTATCTATCTATCTATCTAATTAACTATCTAATTATCTATCTGTCTGTTTGTCTGTCTGTCTGTCTGTCTGTCTGTCTATCTATCTGTCTGTCTGTCTGTCTGTCTCTATTTACCTATGTATCCATCTCTATCTATCTATCTATCTATCTATCTATCTATCTCATATCTATCTATCTATCTATCTATCTATCTATCTATCTATCTGTCTGTCTGTCTGTCTGTCTGTGTATCTAAGGGTATCTCACTATCTATATCTAATGGCATTGATATTGTGGTACAATATGAGCACTGGCATGTCTATGAAATAGAATGTGAGCACATAGTCATTTCTCTGGTGCTGATATGTCACTGTTGATATGATCATCTCATAATAATGTATAAGCTGTATTTTTCTCTTTATGGTAACATGCCACTTAGGTATTCTTTCCAAGAGCAATCTACTAGGGGATAGTACTTCTGTAAGTCTCTGTTCACATTTTGTCATTTAAATAAGTTTTGCTTATGTTTTGGGAAAGCTCCTGGCACACACACCAAACATATCCGTAGGGCCTCATGCACCTGGTGCATGCCAAAGAGTGTCTTTTTGACATATGGTGCATCAGTATGCTATCTTCTTTTTTCAATATGAGGAAGGATAGTCTGCTGTACATTTCTGTATAGTGGTTAACACTAAGAAACATAGTTTAATACTGGGAGTCAATGGGCAACTTATGCCACTGAATGCCTAAACAGTGGCATAAGTCACAGCCTTACAGAAAATGCTCTTGATTTACACCACTGATGGAAGGTAAAATGAAATGCAAAGCACGGAAAATACAGAATCTATATTGATTTGAAAAAAACATGCTTCAATAAAAAATCAGAAGATTACAGGGTTAGATTAGGGTCCTAAAGATTCCTCTGGGTCTAGTATTACAGCCCCCATGGGACTCATGACACATTGGGAAAGAGGTGGGGTCGAGCTTTACATGGTTTCAATGAGATCTAAGGTGTCCTGTTCAATTAGGAAGAAATGTAATATGTTTATGTTTCCAGTAGTCTGTTTGGAACTTGTAATATAATACAGACATTTTAACCCTTTGTTACAAATAAACTTATATACTACTAATTAGAATGTAGTGATAAATCTGGAGGGGCCCAATAGGTTAGAGTATATACTCTAACTCTGCAGGCTAATTTTGGTATAATGAGATGTTGCAGCAATAACACAAACAGACACAATCTTTGCAGATAAGCACAAGCAGACTTTACTCCGACAAGGCATTTTAAACTTGACGGTTGCAGTGACAATAAGGCCATGTTCACACGGCTTATTCAAGCCGTAATTGCAAGCCGGATTGCGCTCGCAATTCCGGCTTGAATAAGGGGCGGGGGCACATATTGCGCCTGGATAATGTGCAGGTCACTTTCTCCCCCCGCGGCGGATTCGCCGAGCGGGGAGGAGCGACGGAATCCACTGGTCTCTATGAGAACGGTGGATTACCGTAATTACTGCGACGGATTGGCGCCGTACTGCAGCGCAAATCCGGCGTGGAGTACGGCGCCAATCCGCGGCGAAATAAGCCGTGTGAACATGGCCTAACAAGTGCACAAATATTTGTGATTTTCTTTCAGATGCATAGTATCAACTAGTGATAATTGACCGTGGCAATTTGTTTGCAATACTCACAGACCCCCACCCATTATATTCCTACTTGCACTTTTAACTGGGCTCCTTTTTCCCAAAAATTTTGATCGGGGCCCCCTTATGGAGATTGCCAATTTTCTGAGGTACTCCTTCTTACAGCAACTATATGTCTCTATCCCAGGCACCAAGTGCCTTGTACTCATAGTTACTAAACCCTTTCAGGCCCAACTCCAAGGTACATAGTATACAGTTACTAGTACCCATCAACAAGCAATGCTCTACAGCTCAACAATGCTTCATACTTAGATAACACTGATGTAATCCAATTAAGCTCCAGCAGATAACTTTCCTGTAGCCCATGCTCATGGGTTTGGCCTCTTGGCCCCCGGGTTAAATTTCCCTTTCTCCCATATTACTGGGAAATGTATGATCCCACAACAAAAAACCACAAACTTGAGTAAAACAAATGGTTATTACACCACACAACATCAACTTCTATGAAAGGGCATCAAAGCACACTGTAATTACAGTAGCAAGTTTTCTTTTTTGGGCATGAAGAAATCTTTTTAAAGAGATATACCCCTGAATACCTGAACCTGGGAAAACCCCGATTCTGTAATGGCCCTTTTTACACCTTCCTTACAAATGGCTGGGATTGAGGTGACCTTTACACATTCCAGTTAACCACAGGTGATGTAGTCAATAGCAACACTAAAGAGTTTTACAGATGGGACCTCTGCTATCAGTAGATTTTGGTGATGTGCCAATGAGTCACTGTACCATGAGAAAGCTCTCAGTTCTGCCATAGGTATAAGCCTATTAGGCCAAGCTAGTGGCACGGCCTAATAAGTAACCTGTTGGCTTAATGCTGATACTTTAGAACAGCGGTCCCCAACCTTTTTTCTACCAGGGACCGGTTTGATGCACGACAATTTTTCCATGGCCCAGTGGAGTGGGGGTGGGGGTTTATGGCGGGCGGGGTTATTAGGGGCGTGGTTATGGAGGGGTTGGATGGTTTAGGAGTCACACACAAAAAAAAAAAAAAACAATAAAGGTATACTTTGTCATTTAGGGGGTATCGTATGAGGTAACCTGTATTTTAATGGAGATGATTGTCAGCTCTGTGGGGAACTTATTATATTAATAATGCTGACCCACAGAGCTGATAAATCAGTCTGCTAGTAAATAATTGATCCAAGCTCTGTGGGTCAGCATGTTATACATGTTTATAAATTTACATATGTAATCAGCTCTGTCATTATACAGATCTGTGCCCCCTGTAATAATAAATAAATAGAGAGCCCCCCAGTAGTGATAGTGATACATAGATAGCTGACCCAGTAGTAATTGTTACATAGTGCCCAGTAGTGATTTAATGACTTACAGAGATAGCTGCCCAGTAGTGATAATGATACATAGTTCCCCCAGTAATGATAGTGATACATAGATTGCTGCCCCAGTAGTGATAGGAATAACATAGCTGCTCCAGTAGTGATAGTGGATACATTAGATGACCCCAGTAGTGATAGTGATACAATAATGCTCCGTAGTGATTAGTAGATACAATAGCTGCCCCAGGTAGTGATAGTGATAACATACTGCTCCAGTAGTGGATAGTTGGATACATGATGCCCCAGTAGTGATAGTGAATACATCGCTGCCCCGAGTAGTGATAGTGATACATATCTGCCCCCAGTATGGATAGTGATTCATAGCTGCCCAGTTAATGATAGTGATACCTAGTGCCCCAGTAGTGATATTGATACATAGCTGCCCCAGTAGTGATAGTGATACATAAAGCGGCCCCAGTAGTGATAGTGTTACTAGTGCCCCAGTAATGATAGGATACATTTAGCTTGCCCAGTTAATGATAGTGTTACATAAGCTGCCCCAGTAGTGGTAGTGATACATAGCTGCCCCAGTAGTGATAGTGATACATAAATGCCCCAGAGTGATATGTTACATAGCTGCCCCAGTAATGATGTGATAACATAGGGCTGCCCCAGTAGTGATTAAATGATAACATGCTGGCCAGTGTGATAGTGATACATAACTGCCCCAGTAGTGATAGTGATAACTTCAGACTGGCCCCCGTAGTGAATGTGATACATTAGCTGCCCCAGTAGGTGATAGTGATACACAGGCTCCACAGTTGAGATAGTGATACATAGCTGCCCAGTAAGTGATAGTTGGATACATAGATAGCTGCCCCAGTAGTGATAGTAATA
The DNA here is from genome assembly GCA_025379985.1 of Phyllomedusa bahiana. NCBI lineage: Eukaryota > Metazoa > Chordata > Amphibia > Anura > Hylidae > Phyllomedusa > Phyllomedusa bahiana. The sequence continues at coordinate 21,347 of JAODAL010007456.1, forward strand.
ATTAGCTGCACCAGTAGTGATAGTGATACATAAATTTAGCTGCACCAGTAGTGATAGTGTAACATAGAAACATAGCTGGCCCCCAGGTGTAGTGTTGGGATCGTGATACATAGCTGCCACAGTAGTGATAATAATACATAGCTGCCACATTAGTGAAAGTGATACATTAGCTGCCACAGTAGTGATAGTGATACATAGCTGCCCCAGTAGTGGATAGTTTACATAGATGCCCCAGTAGTGAATAACGTGATACATAGCTTGCCCCAGTAGGTGATAGTGCTAGCATAGCGTGCCCCAGTAGTGATAGTGATACATAGATAGTGCCCCGTTAGTGATAGTGAAACATAGATAGCTGCCCAGTAGTGATAGTGTTACTTAGCTGCTTCCGGTAGTGAATAGTCGATACATAGCTGCCCCAGTAGGGATAGTGATACATAGCTGCATCCAGTAGTGATAGTGATACGTAGCTGCCCCCAGTAGTGATAGTGATACATAACTGCTCAGTAGTCGATAGTGATACATAGCCTGCAGGTAGTGATAGTGTTACATAGCTGCCACAGTAGTTGTTAGTGATACATAGCCGCCCCCAGTAGGGATAGGTGATAATAGCTAGCCCCAGTAATGGATAGTGTACATAGATGCCCCAGTAGTGATAATGTATACATAGTGCCCCAGTAGATGATTGTTGATACCATAAATGCCCAGTAGTGTATAGTGAATACATAGCTGCCCCAGTAATGATAGTGATACTTACGCGTGCCCCAGTAATGATAGTGATACATAACTGCCCAGTAGTGATAGGTGATACATAGCTGCCCCCAGTAGTGATAGTGATACATAACTGCCCCAGTAGTGAATAGTGATAAATAGCTGCCCAGTAATGATAGTGATACTAGCTGACCCAGTATTGATAAATGATATTAGCTGCCCAGTAGTGATAGGTGAATACATAACTGCCCCAGTAGTGATAGTGATAATCAGCTGCTCAGTGGAAAAGTGATACAAGCTGCCCCCAGTAGTGATAGTGATACAAGCTGCAAGTAGTGATAGTGATACCAATAGCTGCCCCCGTAGTGGGATAGTGATACCAAAGATAGCTGCCCAGTAGTGATAGTAATACATAGTGCACTCCGGTAGTTTGATAGTGATACTTAAATAGCTGCCCCAGTTAGTGATAGTGGGGAAACATAGTTAAGTGCCCAGTAGGTGATAGTGATACATAGCTGCCACAGTAGTGATAATAATACATAGCTGCCACAGTAGTGATAGTGATACATAGATGCCCACAGTAGTGATTAGTGATACATAGCTGCCCCCAGTAGTGATAGTTATACATAGCTGCCCCAGTAGTGCTAGTGTTATATAGCTGCCCCAGTAGTGATAGTGTTACATAGCTGCCCCAGTAGTGATAGTGATACATAGATAGCTGCCCCAGTAGTGATAGTGAAACATTGATGCTGCAACCAGTAGTGATATTGATACATAGCTGCCACAGTAGTGTTAGTGATACATAGCTGCCACAGTAGTGAATAGTGATACCATAGCTGCCCACTGTAGTGAATAGTGATTACATAGCTGCCCACAGTAGTGATAGTGATACATAGTGCCACAGTAGTGATAGTGGATAATAGTGCCCACAGTAGTGATAGTGATACATAGCTGCCCCAGTAGTGATAGTGATACATAGCTGCCACAGTAGTGATAGTGATACATAGCTGCCACAGTAGTGATAGTGATACATAGCTGCCCCCAGTAGTGATAGTGATACATAGCTGCCCCAGTAGTGATAGTGATACATAGCTGCTGCCAGTAGTGAAACATAGCTGCCCCCAGTAATGATAGTGATACATAGCTGCCACCAGTAGTGATACATAGCTGCCCCAGTAGTGATAGTGATACATAGCTGCCACAGTAGTGATAGTGATACATAGCTGCCACAGTAGTGATAGTGATACATAACTGCCCCCAGTAGTGATAGTGATACATAGCTGCCCCCAGTAGCGATACATAGCTGTCCCCAGTAATGATAGTGATACATAGTTGCCCCAGTAGTGATAGTGATACATAGCTGCCACAGTAGTGATAGTGATACATAGCTGACCCAGTAGTGATAGTGATACATAGCTGCCACAGTAGTGATAGAGATGCATAGCTGCCGCCAGTAGTGATACATAGCTGCCCCCAGTAGTGATACATAGCTGCCCCCAGTGATGATAGTGATACATAGCTGCCCCAGTACTGATAGTGATACATAGCTGCCCCAGTAGTGATAGTGATACATAGCTGCCCCCAGTAGTGATACATAGCTGCCCCCAGTAGTGATAATGATACATAGCTGCCACAGTAGTGATAGTGATACATAGCTGACCCAGTAGTGATAGTGATACATAGCTGCCACAGTAGTGATAGAGATGCATAGCTGCCGCCAGCTAGTGTAACTTAGCTGCCCCAGTAGTGATACATATTGCCCACAGTAATGATAGTGATACATAGCTGCCCCAGTACTGATATTGATACATAGCTGCCCCAGTAGTGATAGAGATACATAGCTGCCCCAGTAGTGATAGTGATACATAGCTGCCCCCAGTAGTGATAGTGATACATAGCTGCCCCCAGTAGTGATACATAGCTGCCCCCAGTAATGATAGTGATGCATAGCTGCCGCCAGTAGTAATACATAGCTGCACCCAGTAGTAATGCATAGCTGCCCCCAGTAGTAATGCATAGCTGCCCCCAGTAGTAATGCATAGCTGCCCCTAGTAGTAATACATAGAGCCCCAGTAGTAAATGCATAGCTGCCCCCAGTAGTAATGCATAGCTGCCCCAGTAGTAATGCATAGCTGCCCCCAGTAGTAATACATAGCTGCCCCCAGTAGTAATGCATAGATGCCCCATTAGTATTCAATTAGCTGCACCAGTAGTAATGCATAGCTGCCCCCAGTAGTAAAACATAGCTGCCCCAGTATTAAATGGCATAGTGCACCCAGTAGTAATGCATTAGCTTCCCCAAGTAGTAATGCAGTAGCTGGGCCCCATTAGTTATTCATAGCTGCCCCCAGTAGTAATACATAGCTGCCCCCAGTAGTAATGCATAGCTGCCCCCAGTAGTAATGCGTAGCTGCTCCCAGTAGTAATGCGTAGCTGCCCCCAGTAGTAATACATAGCTGCCCCCAGTAGTAATGCATAGCTGCCCCCAGTAGTAATGCGTAGTGGCCCCCAGTAGTAATGCGTAGCTGCCCACAGTAGTAATGCATAGCTGCCCCCAGTAGTAATGCGTAGCTGCCCCCAGTAGTAATATATAGCTGCCCCCAGTAGTAATGCATAGCTGCCCCCAGTAGTAATGCATAGCTGCCCCCAGTAGTAATACATAGCTGCCGCCAGTAGTGAAACATAGCTGCCCCCAGTAATGATAGTGATACATAGCTGCCACCAGTAGTGATACATAGCTGCCCCCAGTAGTGATACATAACTGCCCCCAGTAGTGATAGTGATACATAGCTGCCCCCAGTAGCGACACATAGCTGTCCCCAGTAATGATAGTGATACATAGCTGCCCCAGTACTGATAGTGATACATAGCTGCCACAGTAGTGATAGTGATACATAACTGACCCAGTAGTGATAGTGATACATAGCTGCCACAGTAGTGATAGTGATACATAACTGACCCAGTAGTGATAGTGATACATAGCTGCCACAGTAGTGATAGTGATACATAGATAGCTGCCCCAGTAGTGATAGTGATACATAGCTGCCACAGTAGTGATAGTGATGCATAGCTGCTGCCAGTAGTGATACATAGCTGCCCCCAGTAGTGATACATAGCTGCCCCCAGTAGTGATAGTGATACATAGATAGCTGCCACAGTAGTGATAGTGATACATAGCTGCCACAGATATGATAGTTGTTGCATAGTGCTGCCAGTTAGTCGATACACTAGCTGCCACCAGTATTAATACATAGCTGACCCCAGTAGTGATACAGTAGCTGCCCCATAATGGATAGTGATAATAGCTGCCCCAGTAGTGATGTGATACAAGCGCACAGTAGTCGATTAGTGATACAAGGCTGCCCCCGACGGTAGTGATACATAGCTGCCCCCAGTATTGATTAAGTGTTGCATTAGCTGCCGCCAGTAGTAATACATAAGCATTGCCTCAAGTAGTAATGCATAGCTGCCCCCAGTAGTATTGCATAGCTGCCGCCAGTAGTAATGCATAGCTGCCCCTAGTAGTAATACATAGCTGCCCCCAGTAGTAATGCATAGCTGCCCCCAGTAGTAATGCATAGCTGCCCCAGTAGTAATGCATAGCTTCTAACCAGTTAGTTATTACTTAGCTTGCCCCAGTTAGTATGATAGCTGCCCCCAGTAGTAATACATAGCTTGCCACCCAGTAGTGATACATAGCTGCCCCCCAGTAGTAATGCATTAGTGCCACAGTTGTAATACATAGTGCCCCCAGTAGTAATGCATAGCTGCCCCCAGTAGTAATGCATAGCTGCCCCCAGTAGTAATACATAGCTGCCCCAGTAGTAATGCATAGCTGCCCCCAGTAGTAATACATAGCTGCCCCCAGTAGTAATGCATAGCTGCCCCCAGTAGTAATGCATAGCTGCCCCAGTAGTGATACATAGCTCCCCCCGGAGTAATGCATAGCTTCCCCCAGTAGTATTGGTAGCTGCCCCCAGTTAGGTAATGCGTAGCTGCCCCAGGTAGTATTGCAGAGCTGCCCCCAGTAGTAATACTTAGCTGCCCCCAGTAGTAATACATAGCTGCCCCCCAGTAGTAATGCATAGCTGCCCCCAGTAGTAATGCATAGCTGCCCCCAGTAGTAATATATAGCTGCCCCCAGTAGTAATGCATAGCTGCCCCCAGTAGTAATACATAGCTGACCCCAGTAATGATAGTGATACGTCGACCATAGGTGCCCCAGTAGTAAATGATTGCTGCACCAGAATGTAATGCTTAGCTTCCCCCAGTAGTAATTTTATATAGCTGCCCCCAGATGTATTAATAGTGCCCCAGGTGCAATGCATAGCTTCCCCAGTAGTAATTACATAGTGCCCCCAGTTGTAATACATAGCTGCCCCCGAGAGTTAATGCATAGCTGCCCCCAGTTGGATGCATAGCTTGCCCCAGTAGTAATACATAGATGCCCCAGTAGTAATGCATAGATGCCCCAGTAGTAATGCGTAGCTGCTTCCAGTATTATTGCAGAGCTGCCACCATTAGTAATTACATAGCTGCCCCAGTAGTAAAAAACATAGCTGCCCCCAGTAGTTGGAGTAGTGCCACCCAGTAGTAATGCATAGTGGCCCCCAGTAGTAATATATAGCTGCCACCTGTTGTAATGCATAGCTGCCCCCAGTAGTAATACATAGATGCCCCCAGTAGTAAGCATAGCTGCCCAGTAGTAAATATATAGCTGCCCAGTAGTAATGCATAGCTGCCCCCAGTAGTAATACATAGCTGCCCCCAGTAGTAATATATAGCTGCCCCCAGTATTAATGCATAGCTGTCCCCAGTAGTAATGCATAGCTGCCCCCAGTAGTAATGATAGCTGCCCCCAGTAGTAATACATAGCTGCCCCCAGTTGTTGAATATTAGCTGCCCCCAGTAGTAATGCATAGCTGCCCCCAGTAGTAATACATAGCTACCTCCAGTAGTCACCGGGCGGCCGGCATCTGGTGTAGCCGGCGCCGCGGACCGGCAGGGGACACGCTAAGGCCCGATGCCGGTCCGCGGAACGGCGGTTGGGGACGTCTGCTTTAGAATTTATTCTGAAGCATGATACTAGAGATCAAAAATTTGTAACATTGGGTTCCCTAGTGGGAGAAAGAAAAAATGAAATTAATAACAGGAAATGTTTTGTGGCATTTTTTGGGCCAACTCATCCACGTTGAACTAATTTGGGTATAACTCCATTCTTGCAGATCACATACACCCATACATGCTGATTGTCTTCCCCGTGGTGGATGGGATCTTCCAGCAAAACAATGCGACGTTACTTGGATAGAAATGTTCAACATTGGTTGGAAGAACATTACTTCAATTGTTACCTGGACCTCTTAGTTGCCCAGACTTGCTCTCAATTGAGCATCTGTGGGACCAGTTAGATCATTGTGTTGGCTCTATGGATCCTCCCCCACGCACCCTCCATCCAGCATGGTCGCAGATACCTGTGATAACCTGCAAGGACTCTTTATTGAGTCACTCCTAGCCCATCTAACTGCTGTCGGTGCTACACATGATGATTGCTCTGTATAGTAGTTGGTGGTTATAATAATATGAGTCAACTATATACATGGACAATACATTGCAATTGTACAATTGATCACACCATTTCAATGATACCTAGTTATTTTCTAAATAATTAAATGCCAATTTAAAGAAAAATACCTGAAAAATTAGTTTTGAATTCTGTAAAAATTCATGTACATTGATGATTAATTGTCAGTCTTGTGTAAACAGTTGTGCCACACAAATCAATATCCACTGATTCATGCTTCCCACTTCTAGTGATAATTGTACATTTCACAGGTCATTGAGGAGTTGTCTGCTGTTAATTTACTTTGATTTACTGACCTGTACATTTTCTTTGAAGCACAGTCGTTTGATTTTCTTGGGTTAGACCTATCTCTTATTGCTCATCCTATTCTTCTTGATTCATCATAAAAATATAACTATAACAATTTAGCTTTAAACTCTGTGAAAATCTGGCTAACATCTCCTATTGAGACCAGACGTGGACTGGCCCACATAGGAGCATGGGAAACCTTTGGTGGGCCTCTGGGCATGGTGGATCCCTGGGCATAGCAGGTGTGGGACTGCTTTTCAGGGAGAAAGGCAGAAAAAGAGATGCAGATTCCAAGGGTATATGCACTATATGCAGTCACGTTCAGTAGCTCTAGGGTGGTGGGACCCAAGAATCAACTCCACTGATCTGCCAAAAGATTCCAACTCTACTAGTGGGCTCCAAGATCCAGCTCCATTAGTGGGCCCCAGGCGCCCCAGTCTGACACTGATTTTAACTGTACAGTGGCTTCCACTAGTAGCTACAAGCAGGCCGACTATGTTTTTAGAAAGCAGTATTAAGTCTCATGCTCACCGCAGATTAATCCATTTATTTTCATAGTTGCTCCTTCGGGTGCCCTATGCCAGAGCTTTGCATTCTATGAAGAATACACAATTTTTTTCAGTTTCTGTTATTCGGAATCTAACAGAGGAAAACTCCTATGAGTGCCTCTGTATGAGTTCAGAAGCAAATGGAAGTACCCAGGAGTTCAAAGGACCCATAGCAAAATGAAATGGGCCCCCATACTCTAGTGGTGGGAGACTGAAAGAACAGTGTAACTAGCAATACCGGTATGGATGATAGTGTTGTGTATCAGAGAACCTACATAGTAGTGCCAGAAGCAGAAAGCCAACCACTAGTTTTTTTTTTACAAAAATGGTACAATGTTCTTGCACTTTACTGGGCCCCGTCAAGCTCTGGGCTCCATAGCAGATTCAATGGCTGCTATGGCTATGGTTACACCTTTGGAGGAAGAGTTAGGTCCCATACAGTTCTGTGGATGCCCTATAACAGCTATGGGTGCAGAAGACTTACAGAAATGCTTCAAGAGTCCATTCTGTGAAAAACCAGATAGCGGTACCACATGTAACACTTGTAATCACAGTTTCTTAACCTGCATTTTTTTCTAATTGAAGTGAATAAAGAAAAAAAGCATGTTGTCAAATGCAAAATTTGACTAAGACATACTTTACGAAATGATACTCCTAGAACTGTGTGCATGGAGCCTTTACAGAAGCTCACAGAATCCCTGTACCTTGGTATTGCAGAGCTATAGGCACTTTGTCTGCTGGCATGTGGTCCCTCTGTACAACTCCATTCATTTAAGAACAATGATAGAACATTTAGGGCGACATGTATGAACGGGCTTTACGCCTGTTTTTTGGCGTATACTGCGCCTCCCGGCCCGAATCCACCTGTCGGACGCAGGGATGCGGTGTTAGGCGCAGCGTTCGCCACTTTCAGCTGCGCCCGGCATGAAGGGGCGGGCAAGGTGCACGGTGTGGGCGCGGTGTAGGCGTTCCGGGGCGGGACGCGGCGCGCTCAAAAACTCCGAGGCATGTACGATTGCGAGTCGGCTAAGTGCGGCGCACTGCAGCGCTCGGCAGCTCCGACAGTCAGACCTGGTTTATTTTGGTCTAAATGCTCCGGCGGCGGCGAAGTGAAGCAGGATCGGAACATGCGAGGAAGCAGATAGAAGATCGCGACAGAAATCTCGGCGCTCCGCTCCGTGCAGCAGGAGTATGAATCCGAAAAAAATCGCCTTTATAAAGGCGGAAAACAGTGTCAGAAAAGAGCTGAACCTCAAAAATAAACATAATAAAAAAAAAACACTTTCCAAAAATCTAGAACGGTGCAATATCAAGAAATCGGATATTGGAAATTGCTGGGAAATACAGTAATTCAAATTCTGAAACCGGCCAATCAGAATAGGAGCGACAGTGAACCATTAAAACATATGGAGAATGATTGATCAATAAGAATCAACGGCGGGACAGTTCAAAATACAGTAAAAATGAAGAAAAGAGTTGATTGGTTGAGCTAGCGGGGATTGGCTATCTCGGCCAATCATAATAGGAGCGACAAAGACCCATTATAGCCTATGGAGAACCTATGGAGAACGATTGATCAATCAAAATCAAAGGCGGGACAGTTCAAAATACAGTAAAAATACAGAAAAGAACTGATTGGCTGAGCTAGCGGGTGCTTGGCTATCCCAGCCAATCAGAGCGCGAGTTACTTCTCCCATTGTAGTCTATGGAGAGAGCGGCGCACTGAAATCTCGGCGCTCAGCGCCGTGAGGCATGAAGAATTCATAAAAAAAATCATTTTGATTAAGTGTAAATCATTATCAGATAAAGAGCTAAAACCTTCGGTAAAAATAAATCAGTTAAAACCCCGAAAAACGCGTTTGTCGCCGAGACCGGCGCTACATAAGGAATTGCATTAGAAAGAATTGCCGGGAAATACAGTAATTCAAATTGCTTAAGCTCTTCTGATTGGTCGGCATAAACCAGCCAATCAGAATAGGAGCGACAGTGGCCCATTATATCCTATGGAGGAGAATTCACCAATCATATTCAAGGCGGGACAGTTCAAAATACAGTAAAAAGGCAGAAACGAGCTGATTGGTTGAGCTAGCGGGGACTCGTCCAGCTTAGCCAATCAGAGCGCGAGCTACTTTCTCATAGAGTTCTATGGGGAAAAGAAATTCTGAGCGAGCTCTGTGATTGGCTAAGTTAAAAGAGGCACCGTTATTTGGACCAATGGGAGAACGAGCGACGCTCCTATGGGTTTTCTATTGCAATCTGAAATAAAACTGTACAGGGCCGAAATCAAATTATAACACTACAGAAGTTGTCCCGATGTGTATATAAAATGAATAATAATATGGGGGTAACGAAAAAAAAAAAATTAATTCAATAAAATCATGTTTATTTCTTTATTTTCGTTGCACCCATACTATTGATCCTTGGCTAACGAAAATAAAGAAATAAACATGATTTATTGAATTAATATTTTTTTTTCGTTACCCCCATATTATTCATTTTATATACACATCGGGACAACTTCTGTAGTCTTATAATTTGATTGGCTGGGATAGCCAAGCCCCCGCTAGCTCAACCAATCAGCTCTATTCTGCATTTTTACTGTATTTTGAACTTTCCCGCCTTTGAATTTGATTGGTCAATAGTTCTCCATAGGATATAATGGGTCTTTGTCGCTCCTATTCTGATTGGCTGAGCTAGCCAAGCCCCCGCTAGCTCAACCAATCTGCTCTTTTCTGCATTTTTACTGTATTTTGAACTGTCCCGCCTTTGATTCTGATTGGTCAATTATTCTCCATAGGTTTTAATGGTTCAATGTCGCTCCTATTCTGATTGGCCGGTTAATGCCGACCAATGAGAATAGCTTTCAGAATTTGAATTACTGTATTTCCCGGCAATTTTCAATATCCTAATTCTTGAATTAGGATATTGGAAAGTGATTTTGTTTTATGTATTTTTTATTTTTTAGGTTTCAGCTCTTTTTCTGAGAATGTTGAACGCCTTTATAAAGGCGATTTTTTATTCATACTCCGCACCGACATGTGGAATGATTTCTCGCTGTTCTCCAGCCTGTCTCGCATCGGGATACATGTAAGGCGCAGTCCCGCACAGCGCCTAAGTCCCGCACTGCGCCCATGTCCCCGCACTGTGCCCCACACACTGGCGAGGCGCAGGGAACTTTTCCCCGCATGTATGAGTGCACCTCCTCGGACGGCGAATCTTCGGCGCAGCGGCGCTCTGCGCCTCAGTCCCCGCACTGCTCCTAACACACTGGCGAGGCGCGGCGGACTTTTCTCCGCATGGATGACCGCACTACCTCCGGCGGCGAATCTCAGGCGCAGCACCGCACTGCGCCAAAGTCCCGCACTGCGCCTAACACTCTGGAGACTCTCGGTTCACATATTTTGATCAAAAGATGTTTAAACTGCCCACGACTTTCAACGTGATCTCAAAATCGGGCAGTCCTATCCTATCTTTACCTCTCAATCGAGCCAATCAGGCCTCTCGCTGGGTCAACCGACCTCCACTATTCAGAGAGAAAAAATAAAAAACACCCAACCTGCAAAGCTGCCCTTCTTATGACAGCCTGTGAGAGTGGGCGGGGACAGAAACCCAAAATGGAAGCACCCCTTCCTTCCCATATAGGTTAAAATCAATGTACACCAAGTATAACAGTATGTTTTCTGCACACAAAAACATTTCTGAAAAAAACGTATGCAAACCTGGGTGCCACTGGCAGGGCTGGCACACATGTAATTAATACATGTACACACACAGACCGCCGAAAGCGGCACATTTCTGCAAAAAGGGCAATACACTACGTGGAAATCCCTAAAGAAGCATTTATGCTATCTATCATACATGAAAAAACTTTGAGACTCTCGGTTCACATATTTTGATCAAAAGATGTTTAAGCTGCCCACGACTTTCAACGTGATCTCATAATCGGGCAGTCCTATGCTATCTTTACCTCTCAATCGAGCCAATCAGGCCTCTCGCTGGGTCATCCGACCTCCATTATTCAGAGAGAAAAAATAAAAAACACCCAACCTGCCAGCTGCCCTTCTTATGACAGCCTGTGAGAGTGGGCGGGGACAGAAACCCAAAATGGAAGCACCCCTTCCTTCCCCTATAGGTTAAAATCAATGTACACCAAGTATAACGTATGTTTCTGCACACAAAAACATTTCTGAAAAAACGTATGCAAACCTGGGTGCCACTGGCAGGGCTGCGGCACACATGTAATTATACATGTACACACACAGACCGCCGCCAGCGGCACATTTCTGCAAAAAGGGCAATACACTACGTGGAAATCCCTAAAGAAGCATTTATGCTATCTATCATACATGAAAAAACTTTGAGACTCTCGGTTCACATATTTTGATCAAAAGATGTTTAAGCTGCCCACGACTTTCAACGTGATCTCAAAATCGGGCAGTCCTATCCTATCTTTACCTCTCAATCGAGCCAATCAGGCCTCTCGCTGGGTCAACCGACCTCCATTATTCAGAGAGAAAAAATAAAAAACACCCAACCTGCAAGCTGCCCTTTTTATGACAGCCAAAATATGTGAACCGAGAGTCTCAAAGTTTTTTCATGTATGATAGATAGCATAAATGCTTCTTTAGGGATTTCCACGTAGTGTATAACACTCTGGAGAGGCACGGCGGACTTTACATTGGATGTATGAGCGCGCCCCGGCCCCGACATAAATCAGGCGCAGATTTCGCCGGAAAACTAGCGGAAAAGCGCGCCCCGACCCGGCGAGCTTCATACATGTTACCCTTAGACTCTTGCAGATGCCTATTACAGGAACTTTAATATGGTAATGTCCATTACTCCAAAGACTCTGTGCAATCGGATATCTTAAGGATCTGCATTGTACAGATCTGTAAAGGGCAGACTTTGGGCTCATTCTACAACTCAGTGTGCCTCTGATTTTGTAGTTTTATAGCGGTTTTTAAGCAATTTCATGTAGAAACTGGTGAAAAGTAAAACAGTGGTATGTTCTATTGGTCTATAGTAGAGATGTGTGTTTTTTAGACGGTCTGTATTCTTGGACCATGAGCAAATTTTCTCTTTCTTATTCCAAAAATGAAATAAGACACACATCTAACCATTATACTTTACTGGTCTACTGCTGCTAAGAAAATCTACGAAAATTAGCCAAAGAGCCATTTACTAATGTGGTTGCACCAGAAAAGTGTCTCATAATGTGCCAAAAAGTGGCACATGTTTGGCGCATCAAGTCACAGACACAAATTTTATGGGCTTAAGACACTTTCTTCACACTGCTTAACATGGGGGATTGGATTAGCTGATAGTGTGTTTAGCTTCACATGAAAGTGGGGCTGGCCATCATGTGGCACAGTGTGCCAAAAAAGCAAGGAAGTAAACCAAAAAAAAACCTGGTCTAATAAGTTAGACAAGTCTAAAGCTGCACCAATTTATCAAATAGCATAAGCCAATGTGATAAATGTGGTGCATCTTTAGACTGCCTGTCCAAGTTTACACTTAGACAGCGTCAGTAAATGAGGTCCTTGCTTCTCAGTACACATTTTGATCAGGTTGTATAAGCCTACTAGCCACTTCACGGTAAACCTTAAAATAGGTCCTTACTCTAAGGGTATGTTCACACGTCTTAACTGCGGGGCGTACAGTACGCCCCGCAATTATGGCGGGTGTTCGGGAGCTTGCGCCGCTCGGCGTATACTCCTGCGGAGCGAAGGGGGCCGGCAGCCTGCTGGCCCATAGACTATCATTACTTGCGCGTAAGCGCCATGAATAAATGACATGTCAATTATCTCCCCACTCATACAATACGATCGTATTGTACGAGCGGGTAGAGGATGCGTAATTCGTAGTTCTCTATGAGAACTGTGGGTTACCGTAATGATTGGGGCGCATTTCGCTCATATTAGAGTGGAGTACGCTCTCAATACGTGGCAAAATGCGTCCCAAAATAAGCCGTGTGAACATAACCTAACAGATGTAGCAACAACAAGAGCCTCAGGGCAAGTGACCCAGTAGCCCTCTTGCCAGGCTAAGTACCCCACTCCATATACTTAGCAGCCGCACCGCACCAATACACGTGAGCAGTTCACAAATGTTCACTTTTCCACATGCTCCCAACAAATGGACTGAGAGAAAACAGGTTGTGCATAGTGGAGCGCAAAAGGGGCCACATTTATCAAAACTGTCTAACAGGAAGTCTCTCTTTGTTGCCTATAGCAACTAACAAGAGCTCAGCTTTTATTCCTTACATCACTCTGGAAAAATGAAAGCTGAGCTGTGGTAGCTGCGAGCAACAAAGACAGTCTTACTATTTGATAAATAAGGCCCGCGGTGTCTAAAACACATAATACATATGACACAAGTCATATACAACATTTTATTCATGCAGATTGAGCCAGAATTCTATCCCATTTGGCTTAGTAAATCTGCTCCAGTGTTACTCCAAGAGTAAGGATTCATAACGGTGCCCACTTATATACCTGGAATAACAATGTTCACTCATTTAGAAAATAGACTCACTTAAAACAATGTTTCCCCTTTTACTGTTGTGTAGCACAAAAGGGAAGTCACAAAAAATGCACAGTGATTTATGGCTGTGTTTTATGTACTGTGCTGTATGACGCCTTCCCTGCCAAATTCAGGGCACTTAGATCTAGCAGCTGTTTAATTGCCTCTGATTCTGTCTTTGAGCTCATTGACTAAAATGTCAGTTTTCATACGGTTTTGCTACACCACTTTACAGCTTTTTTTTAACCTACTGTTTGCCGATACGTAATGAGTGTTAAATCTACAAATGCCAGAATGTGACATCCGTTATGTAGACAAACAAGATAGACATGCTTAGAAATTATGTGCAGGAGCTTAAAAGGGTTTTACACCTTCAGCAACATGACAAATTAAAGGGATTGTCCAGGAATTTTATATTGTGCTGACCAATACATATATTCTAGCTTTCTTATCAAATTTTGTACCTGATCGCTGCTTTTGGAAGCTATACTTGGGATATTGCACAGCACTGGGGTCCTGCGTTACAAACCCAACAAGGGCAACATGTACATGGAGTTCATATTATGTGTTCCCTCATGTTTCTTGCTGTACTCTTTTATACATACCGATAGTTTATTGTCTTCCTATGAAAATGGCCCCTTATGTGTTTCTGAGACTAGAATAGTGAATTAAAGGGGTTGTCTCACTACATTGATTCATCTTACCTCAGTCTGTTTTTTTGGTTTCACTTTGAATTCAGGGGCGTGTTTACTGGCTTCCACTAGGCTACAGTAGACGCCAGGTCTGTAGCTATAGCAACCAGCGCTGGCAGCCTATCAGGAGAGATCAAACAGGTCTGTAGTAGTCCCCAGCGCCGCCGCTATCTGCTGCCGCCGCCGATCGTTAGGGTCCTAAGCCGTTACCAGTTGCTAAGCTATCGGCTTAGGACCTTGGCGATGGCAGCAGTGGCGGGACTAACTGTATGTGCGTCCACCGGACGCACATCCAGTTAGATGCTTTGGCGGAGCAGAGAGCTCTGTGCGCACCTGTGCTGTGCGCACCGGAGTCCACAGCACAGGTGGCGTGCGCGTCATCACGCTGCCCGCGTGGCCTGGTGACGTCACGCCGCTGAAGAAAAAGACCGGGAGCAGCGACAGCGGCAGGGAGCAAGGTCAGGTGAGTGTGGTTAATTTCTTACTTTTAATTGTCTCTATTCATCTTGGGGGCCTATAATCTAATTATAAATATGCAGGGGGAAGCTATTCTCTACTTCTATATGTGCAGGGGACTATTATCTACTTCTATATGTGCAGGGGGGCTATTATCTACTTCTATATGTGCAGGGGAGCTATTATCTACTTCTATATGTGCAGGGGGACTATTTTCTACTTCTATATGTGCAGGGGACTATTATCTACTTCTATATGTGCAGAGGGGGGCTATTATCTACTTCTATATGTGCAGGGGAGAGCTATTATCTACTTCTATATGTGCAGGGGAGAGCTATTATCTACTTCTATATGTGCAGGGGAGCTATTATCTACTTCTATATGTGCAGAGGGGACTATTATCTACTTCTATATGTGCAGAGGACTATTATCTACTTCTATATGTGCAGGGGAGCTATTATCTACTTCTATATGTGCAGGGGAGCTATTATCTACTTCTATATGTGCAGGGGACTATTATCTACTTCTATATGTGCAGGGGACTATTATCTACTTCTATATGTGCAGGGGACTATTCTCTACTTCTATATGTGCAGGGGACTATTATCTACTTCTATATGTGCAGAGGGGACTATTATCTACTTCTATATGTGCAGGGGAGAGCTATTATCTACTTCTATATGTGCAGGAAACTATTATCTACTTCTATATGTGCAGGGGAGCTATTATCTACTTCTATATGTGCAGGGGAGAGCTATTATCTACTTCTATATGTGCAGGGGGAGCTATTATCTACTTCTATATGTGCAGGGGAGAGCTATTATCTACTTATATATGTGCAGGGGGGAGCTATTATCTACTTCTATATGTGCAGGGGAGCTATTATCTACTTCTATATGTGCAGGGGACTATTATCTACTTCTATATGTGCAGGGGACTATTATCTACTTCTATATGTGCAGGGGAGCTATTATCTACTTCTATATGTGCAGGGGACTATTATCTACTTCTATATGTGCAGGGGACTATTATCTACTTCTATATGTGCAGTGGAGCTATTATCTACTTCTATATGTGCAGGGGACTATTATCTACTTCTATATGTGCAGGGGGCTATTATCTACTTCTATATGTGCAGGGGAGCTATTATCTACTTCTATATGTGCAGGGGACTATTATCTACTTCTATATGTGCAGGGGAGAGCTATTATCTACTTCTATAAGTGCAGGGGGGAGCTATTATCTACTTATATATGTGCAAGGGCGAGCTATTATCTACTTATATCCATACAGGGGGAGCTATAATTTACCTATATACATGCTGTAAGGCCTATGAGCTACCTATATATATGTGCTGGGGGACATATATCCTACCCATATGTGTGCTGGGGGACCTATAACCTGCCTATATACCTACAAGGGGACCTATAAAATACCTATATAACCGCTGGGGGACCCGTAACCTGCCCATATACCTGCTGGGGGATCCATAACCTGCCTATATACCTGCTGGGGGACATGTAAACTACACACCTACCTACTGGGAGACATATAAAGTACATATCCACCTACTGGGGGACGTATAACTTACTGGGGGACCCTATTACCTTCACTGGGGGACACATAATTTACTGCGTTGTGAAGTCGCTAGTAGTCGTTAAGCCGGTTGTTAAGGCCTCAAGACAAGTCAGTTGATAAGAGTTAGCAATCGACTCCGCGGACTCCAGTCGGTTGTTATGCCAGTTGTTAAGGCCTCAAGTCGATTGATAAGACCTTAGCAATCGACTCCGGGGACTAGTCTATAACTATAGTGACCTGAGGAGCTGATGCAGCCCATACAAGAGGGGATATCTAGAAATAGGTAGGACACTGTTAATGGACACATATTGCAAAGTGATTTGTTTTTGCAAGATCTTTAACATAAACAGCAATCCTTGTAGCTTTACTGTTGACAGGGACTAAAGGAAATGCTGACAATATCTGTACAGTGCTGTGGTATATGTTTGCACTATATAATAAAAGGGGTGGTAAATACTCTCAGAGACCCATATAGACATATCTAATATTAATGGATTTGTATTTGAAACAGTTATCATAAGGGACTGGTTGTCAACTCATAGTATTCAGTTCAGATAATATATATACAGTGTAGAAAATAAGTATTTAATACTAGACTTCAAAAAATCACATTTTATGATTTTTAAATAATTAATTTGCATTTTATTTAATAAAATAAGTATTTGATCACCTACTAACCAGCAAGAATTCTGGTTAGTTACTAACTGACTTGTTAGTTTATTTTTAAGAATCCCTCCTACTCTGCACTCGTTACCTGTATCAATTGCATCTGTTTGAACCTGTAAACACATTCAATCACATTTCAACCTCTCCATCATGGCCAAGACCAAAGATCTGTCTAAGGACACCAGGGACAAATTGTAGACCTGCACAAGGTTGGGATGGGCTACAAGACAATAGGCAAGCAGTTTGGTGAGAAGGCAACAACTATTGGCACAATTATTAGAAATTGGAAGAAACACATGATGACTGTCAATCTTCTCGGTATGGGGTTCCATGCAAGAGCTGGCCTTGTGGGGTAAGGATGTTTCTGATAAAGGTCAGGAATCAGTCAGAAACTACATGGGAGGACCTGGTCAATGACCTGAATAGAGCTGGGACCACAGTCTCAAAGATTACCACTAGTAGCACACTATGCCGTTATGGATTAAAATTCTGCAGGGCACGCAAGGTCCCTCTGCTCATGCCAGCACATGTCCAGGCCCATTTGAAGTTCGGCAATGACCATCTGGATGATCCAGTGGGGGCAGAAGAGAAGGTTATGTGGTCAGATGAGACCAAAATACAACTTTTTGGTATCAACTCCACTCGCCATGTTTGGAGGAAGCAGAAGTATGAGTACAATTCCAGGAACACCGTCCCAAACATGAAGCATGAGGGTGGAAACATCATACTTTGGGGGTGATTTTCTGCTAAGGGGACAGGACGACTGCACCATAATGAAGGGATGATGGATGGGGCCATTTATTGTGAGATTCAGGCCAACAACTTCCTTCCCTCACTAAGAGCATTGAAGAAGGGTCATGGCTGGGTCTTCTAGCAGGACAATAACCTGAAACTCACAGCCAGGACAACTTAGGAGTTGCTCCAAAAGAAACTTTTTTAAGGTCCTTGAGTGGCCTAGCCAGTCTCCAGACCTGAACCTAATCGAAAATCTTTGGAGGAAGCTAAAACTCACTGTAGCCCAGCAACAGTCCGAAAACCTGAAAGATCTGGAGAAGATCTGTATGGAGGAGTGGGCCAAAATTCCTGCTGCAGTGTGTGGAAACTTGGTCAAGAACTACAGGAAACGTTAGCTACTTTAGGCTTCAATTGCTTTTTTTTTAGCAGGAGTTTATTTGAGGTGTGCACACTTATTATGCAGAGTCTAATTTTTTACATTTACAATTTGTGTACCTTATTTTTGGTACTGATAGGGCTGAGCTGTCTTATGGACAGCTCAAGTACATTGTGACTTACTGCTATGTAATTGTTTCTTACAAACTTTGTAGGGTTTTTCATATACTTTGTATTGCATGGTCTTTGCTTTATATGCTTTGTTTTACATTGTCTACTTCAATAAACTTCCTCTCGAAATGTAAAAAAAAAACAGAACTACAGGAAACATTTGACCTCTGTAATTGTAAATAAAGATTTCTTTATCAAATATTAAGTTTTGTTTTTCTATTGAATCAAATGCTTATTTTATGCAATAAGATGCAATTAATTATTAACCAATCCTACAATGGAATGTTCTTTTTAGTTTTTTAGATTCTGTCTCTCACAGTTGAAGTGTACCTATGATAAAAATTTGGGAAAACTTGCAAAATCGCCAGTGTATCAAATACTTATTTTCCCCACTATATAAATATTTATAATCTGTGACGATAGATAGATAGTAGAGAGATAGATAGATAGATATATATAGGTACACTTAAAATAATAACCCAGAAAATTTACAATACAAAGAGTATACCAATCGAAAAGTAGTGTATAGATAATGTTACTCACCACCTCCCGGTAAATGGTACTCAACATCATAAATGGTATTCGATAGATGAATAAATCGAACTAAGTCCAAGGCTAAATATAATAAAGTAAATTATAATACACTATCCCTATACACTCTTAGCCCTAAATAAACTTTCCCTTAGAAGAGCAACCACCCTGATAAGGGCGACTCCACAGTATTACCCCTGAGTACACTCCTCACTTAACAAGTGTATACCAATTCTACCTAGATGCGTTTCTCTAAAGACCTATGAGTCTTCTCATCAGTAGGTGATTTTTACCCAATTTGGGTAACAAAAACATATAAAGTATAATCCAACGGGTTTAACCGGACATAGTGTTGTTCATACTCTCAGTATACTCTCGGGTTATACTGAGAGTATGGACAACACTATGTAAATTATCTTTAGGGCTAAGAGTGTATAGGTATAGTGTATTATCATTCACTTTATTATATCTAGCTTTGGAATTAGTTCGGTTTATTCATCTATCGAATACCATTTATGATGTGGATACCAGGAGGTGGTAAGTAACATTATCTATGCACTACTTTTCGATTGGTATACCTTTTGTATTGTAAATTTTCTGGGTTATTATTTTAAGCATTTTAATGAAAGTGATGTTTTATAGAGTTGATTTATTTTATAGTTCTGATATTTATTGTTATCCCCTACAAATATTTTTTTGAATTCTATTGGAATAGATAGATATAAATACAATATCTTACAAAGTGAGTACACCCCTCTCATTTCTTAAGATATGGAACTTTGCTACAATGTAAAGTAGTCAGTGTACAGCTTGGATAACAGTGAAAATTTTGTGTGTCCTCAAACTAACACCACACACAGTCAGCAATGTTTAAACTGCTGACAACAAAATAGATTACACCCCTAAATGAAAATTGACTAATTGTGTCCAGCGTGTCAATATTTTGTATGGCCACCATTATTTTCCAGCACTCCTCTTGAGCATGGAGTTCACTAGAGCTTCACAGTTTGGAGCCACTGGTATCCTCTTCCATTCCTCCATGATAACATTACAGAGCTGGTGGATGTTAGAGACGTTGCACTCCTCCACCTTCTGTTTGAGGATGCACCACAGATGCTCAGTATGGTTTAGGTCTGGAGACATTCTCGGCCAGTCCGGCACCTTTACCTTAATTTTCTTTTGCAAGGCAGTGCTAGTGTTGGAGGAGTGTTTGGGGTCATTATTATGTTGGAATACTGCCCTGTGGCCCACTTTCCATAGGTAGGGGATCAAGCTCTGCTTCAGTATGTCACAGCACATTTTAGCATTTATGGTTCCCTCAATGAACAGTAGTTCCCCACCGCCGCAGGACTGATGCAGCCCCAAACCCACTACTATACTTGACTGTAGGCAAGACACACTTGTCTTTGTACTCCTCACCTGATTGTCACCACACACACTTGACACCATCTGCACTGAATAAGTTTATCTTGGTCTCATCAGACACAGGAAATAGTTCAATTCATATCCTTAGTCTGCTTGTCTTCAGCAAACTGTTTGCGGGCTTTTATGTGCATCATCTTTAGAAGAGGCTTCTTTCTGGGACGACAGTCATGTAGACCAGTTTGATGCAGTGTGCAGAGTATGGTCAGAGCACTGACAGGCTGACCCCCACACCTATTTGACCTCTGCAGCAATTCTGGCAGCATTCATACATCCATTTTGATAAGACAATCTCTGGATATGATGCTGAGCACTTGAACTCAACTTCTTTGGTCGGCCATGGTGAGACCTGTTCTGATTTGGACCTGTTTTGTTAAACCGCTGTATGGTCTTGGCCACCGTGCTGCAGCTCAGCTTCAGGGTATTGTCAATCATCTTATAGCCTAGGCCATCTTTATGTAGAGCAACAATTCTTTTTTTCAGCTCCTCAGGCAGTTCTTTGCCATGAGGTGCCATGAATTTCCAGTGACCAGTATGGGAGGGTATGAGAGTGATAACACCAAATTTCATACACCTGCTCCACATTCACACCTGAGACCTTGTAACACTGAAGGGTCACATGACACTGTGGAGGTAAGATGGCAAATTGGGCACAATTTGTCCAATTTCACTTAAAGATGTACTTACTTTTGTTGCCAACAATTTAGACGTTGATGGCTGTGTGTTGAGTTATTTTGAGGGCCCACCAAATTTGCACTGTTAGGCTATGTTCAAACGGCTTATTGCAGCATATATAGTACATGCCGCAATACGCCTGGTGTTTTGGAACCATCAGCGCGTAATACCAAAGCATGGGGGGCGGCCGGGCTATGGAGAGCTATGTATTACCATAATTGTGGCGCGTATTTCACCACATATAACGTGCAATACGTAGCGAAATATGTGCTGAAACATACCCTCATACAAGCTGTATACTGACTATTTTACATTGTAGCAAAGTGTCATATCTTCAATGTTGTCACATGAAAAGTAAGGCTGCGTCCACACGGCAGTGTGAAAATTCCGGCCGTATTCTCATTATAGAAAGCTGCTATTTTACTGTCTTTTACATGGTTTAAGGGGATGGTTCTGCCAGCGGTTTGCGGATTCGCCCCTCCCCCTCAACCACTTACATGCAAATATTCCTCCCGAAAACCAGGCAAAAGAATTAACAAGTTTTTAGGAACACCAGCAGTGTAAAAAAATGTCCGGCAGAAAATCCGCCCAGAGTGAACTACTGCATGGATTTTCTATTTAAGTCAATGTAAAAGGTTGACAGTCGGTTTACAGACGGTTTTCAAATCAGCAAACTGTCTGGAAATCTAACTGAAAACCCTGCGGTGGGGATGGGCCCTTATAGTACAGTATTTACAAACATGTGAAGGGTGTACTCACTTCAGTGAGATAGTCCCCATTTTCCCCTTTTATACACCAAGGAGTTTGGGTCTGGATAGCGTTTACATATCTCCCATATACTGATATTATTATTAGGATTTTTATTAACATTTATTAACATTCCCATCTTCATTTAAAAAATGTTTCAGTATTTGCTATAATGTGATTTTTCTTTATTATTGTTGCAATGAAATCTGTGCTTGGCTTAGGCTATTGTGCTTCAGCAGTGTATGTAAAACATTCACTCACCTGCAAAGTTTGATGCATGAAAGCTAATGTTGTGTCTTGTTCATACATAATTGTTGTACGATTTATATCAAGTTTGTGTCTTTTAACCAAATATAGAAAAAGTAGTTTAATTTTTTTGGACAATACTGCCAAACAAAGCTATAACAAAGGTAAATTTTCAAACAGTGCAAACCTATGAAAGCATACCATTATATGTTTAGTATGCATACAGTTGTATGTGTTTGGGACAAACTTCTGTTAGTTCAAATGTGCAAGCTGAATATACTGTTATACTGTATACTGTTACTGATATAAAAAGGACAAAACTGTAGAATGATGATTTTATTTGCTTTTCTAGTTTTATATTTAAATCTAAATTTATACACTATATACTGCCTGTAGCTGCTCCAGAGGAGCCTGGTGTCACAGTTTTCCAACAGTTCTAAGTATATGTAATAATAAGGATGAGGTTTCTATCCACAATCATTATTATTCACCATCAAACCTTGCCCTACCATCACTTATACTTTAACTACTGCCTGTTGACTATAAAAGTGTGGACAGTCGGCCAGATGCACAGATGCTCTGGAATATCAGTGCAGAGTTTGCATACTTTGCAGCTACCGGAGTGAAGTGTTGGCTGTCAGCGGCAGCTTGGCTCTCCACTCAGAAGGCGGGAACAATGTTTTACCATCCCTGCCTTCTTGAATGTTCTATACGCAGCTCCTAAAGAGCATTGTAAATACAGGTAGGCAGAAAGGCTCATGGCTTCTCAGCCACATAATGGGGAGTCATGTACCAAGAAATTACTCCAGACTTAAGAAATACCAGCCTAAGAGTTTATATAAAGAAGCAGTAATGCAATTCAATCAGATATTACCTCTGCTATGCCATTATGTATTCATTTAGTTCAATAGCTATGTTACTAATGCTAACTTGATGACGATGCCTGATTGAACTTAGGCTCCGTTAACAACTGTATTGGGAGCCTCTGTTGAAGATTCTGTAAAATAATAATGGAAGGCAGATACTATAGTCAGTGGGGTCTACCATTATGTCTGTCATAAATGATCAGGAGGAGAGCAATGGGAATGTCAATGCCTTTAGTAAGTTAGGGCACATTCACAGTTTTAAATTAAAAATATCTGCAAATGATCTTAATTAACTGGAATATATTGTCATCACCCATAGACTTTAGTGGAACTGATGAAGACTAATCCAGATTGATGCAATTTTGCTTTGGTTTGAGGATCACAACAATTAATAGAAATTATCATCAGATCTTTCAATGTGTAACTTTTCCTCTTGTAATCAATCTCAAAAGCATAGTAATGTTGAATGGCACATTCACAAAAGCATCACACAATATTCCTTTAGATATGAAGAGAAGAAAATCAGTAAGGGAAATTTCAAACTAAATTCTCCTTTTATACCACCATCATAGTTCCATATAAGGTTCTAGTCCTGGACCATAATTCATTAGCACAAACCACCAAAATAAAACAGCTTTTAGCTTAGGTGGGACTTGACAGATTGCCGTATGTAACTAAAAGCCATAAGGAAAAAAATGCTACAAAAAGTTGGCTAAGGCCAGTTACACATGACTGTAATGTGGACACATTAGCACATATATCATAACTCAGACTCCCAGGTGTTTCTACTGAATGTAGATCACTACAGAATTCTATGTTAATTTCCAGGTGTTTTCTCACTATACCCTATGATTAGCTTTTAACATGTAGGGAAAGGTAAATGAAGACCATTACCAAATCCAACGTTGTTTTGATTTTACTTTGATCAGGAGATAAGAAAGAGTTGAAACCAGAAGTTTACATACACTGTATAAAAAAGATGCATGTTTTTCTTTATATCTGACATAAAATAAGAATAAACCTTACCCGTTTTAGGAAAATCAGGATTACCAAAATTATTTATATTTGTCAAATGCCAGAATAATGAGAGAGAGAATTTTTAAGGTATTTTTATTACATTATGCAAAGTCAAAAGTTTACATACACTAGAATTACTATACCTTTAACTCCTTAGTGACCGCCTGCTGACTTTTGGAGGCGGGCATTTCAGGTCGTTCGTCTGCAGCGACATATTTTGCTGCCGCTGCAGATATCAGGGTTTGCAGTGCCCGGGGCCGCAGTAGCGCTGAAAACAAAGCTGTACTTCACAGCCTTGTTCCCATCGCTTCCCAGCGCTTCCTGGTACTTAACCATTTGATTGTCGGGGTTTGTGACCGCAGCATAATCAAAGTGCTTTCCCTTGCTCTGTTGGGTGATCGGGACTCCCGATGACCCGACAGAGCCCGGGGAATGGCTGCACAGTCAGCCCTGGGGACCAAGAGTAACCCCAGGGCTGTCTGTGTAAGAAGCCAGCAATCAGGGCAGACTGTGTGCTGAAAAAACAACCACTAGCAAAAAGAAATATGCCTTTAGGCTAAAATATAACCTTTATTTAAATAAGCAGATAAAAAGAACCTGAAAAATCCCTAAAAAATCCCTAAGTATTATAAGACCTAGGAAAAGTGGGGTTACCGCCCTGAAAAAGGGCGACCCCACACAGGAACCTAATACTACCAATCCCTAGATCACCCTAATTTACATAGGACGCATAACAGTACATCCCAAAGAAAAAATAACAAAACAAAAGTGAAAAAATAACATACAAAAATTCAAAACACAAAAAAATAAAAAAAGCACAAAAATAGTGGAAAAAAGTGCCAAATGAACAATTATGCTATATAACAAATAAGCAAAGATAATAAATAACCAGGAATGCCAAGATAAGGGCAGGATTTATATACTCTAAAAAGGAGCGAACTTACTATTAATAAAAGGTAAATTCAAGCATGATAGACCAATGTATTTCCATTGGTAAATGTTTGAATTTTTGTATGTTATTTTTTAACCTTTGTTTTGTTATTTTTTCTGTGTGGGGTCGCCCTTTTTCATTTTTCCTAGATCTTATAATACTTTGAGATTTTTTAGGGATTTTTCAGGTCCTTTTTATCTGCTTATTTAAATAAAGGTTATATTTTAGCCTGAAGGCGTATTTCTTTTTGCTAGTGGTTGTTTTTTCAGTAATTTTGTCCACGCCGGGCTGCATTATTTTGAGTGCACTCTTTACTCATCAACCTTAAAGAGTACTTGTAGTTCTTTTTTCAGACTGTGTGCTGTCCTGATTTCTGCCTGTTTCAAACTGACACAAATTATAATGTATTATCATATATTGATATTCTAATACTTTACTTAGTTTAGCAACAATGTAAAATATTTATCCCTTAATGGGATTTTTTTAAAAAAAAAAAGGAAAAAACTTTAAAAAGTGCAGAGAAAAATAAAATAAAAATAAATATTTAATAAAAAATAATTGTGCATACATTACACATACAAAAAACCCCTACACATATTAGATATCCACACGACTGTAATAAGCTGTAGAATTAATCTAACAGGTTATTAAGTGTGAAATGTGAATGCTGTAAAAAAAAAATTAAAAAATGTAAAAAAATTGAAAAAAAAAATCTGCAATAATTTATAAGTGAACTTAAACTATTCCCCCAAAAAGTACAACTTGTCCCGAATAAAATGAGGCCCCATACAGCTACGTCATTGAAAAAAAAAGTTACGACTGTTAAAACGCAAGGAGGCAAAAACTAAAAAAATGTGCTGGTCAGTAAGTACTTTTCAGGCGTTCGGCTTAAGGGGTTAAACAATTTGTGACAGCCCATATGATGATGTCATGTCTTTGGAAGCTTCACAGCTGTGGATGTTTTTTAATGCACATTGCTTCTGTGTGTAACATCATGGGAAAGTCTAAAGAAATCATCCAGGATATCAGGATGAGAATTGTGGACTTGCACAAGGATCATCATTTGGTGCAATTTCCAGATACCTAAACGTGCTTCATTTATCTGTACAAACAATTATACGCAAGTACAAACAAGATAGGAATGTCCAGCCATCATAACACTCAGGAAGGAAATGGGTTCTGTGTCTCAGAGATGAACGTGCTTTGGACCGATGTGCATATCAACCGAAGAACAAAAGCAAAAGACCTTGTGAAGATGTTGGTGGAAGTTGGAAAGATTGTGTCATTTTCCACAGTAAAGCGAATACTGTATCAACATGGGCTGAAAGGCCACTCTGCCAGGAAGAAGCCATTACTCCAAAAGAAACATATAAAAGCCAGATTCATGGTTGCAAATGCACACAGGAACAAAGACTTACATTTTTGGAGACAGGTCCTGTGGTCTGACAACACTGTTTGGCCTTAATGACTATTTCCACGTTTGAAAGAAAAAGAGAGAAGTTTTTAAGCATAACAACACCATCCCAACTGTGAACACAAGTATTTACTAAAGAAACGGGTCAGTTGTCTCTTTAAATCCAATAATTAGAACTGCAGTGGATTCAGGTGTTGATATTTATTGACTTATCTGCATTTCCTTTTAGCATAGCGATTTAAGGTAATTTTTTTCTGTTTGTTTTTAAGGGAAGAAGTGACCTTAGGTTCATATGTATTTCTTTCTCTAGTACACATGTAGGAACATTTCCTAAAACTCATTCTGTAATTACAAAATCTGCAACTCGCGATTACGGTACTTGTTATCGCAGTAGCATGCCTGCCAACGCTGCCAACTTTTCTGGCAGACTCTAACAAACCAGAAAGCAACATGGAGTTTGTAAATCCCCACCTAAAAGTTGTTTTTGGAGACCTTCAAGAAGGTATCTAAGGTGTTCTTGGGGTTTGGTCTTAAATTTCAGCAGTTAGGGTTTTCAAATGTTGGCAAGTATGTGTAAAAGTGGCAATGTCTACCCAAGAACTTTTCTTGCTCACTTCCAACCTTGCCCTGAAAGAAAATGTATGCAACAACCTTGCCAAAGCCTCTTTATATAAAAGTAATTACCAGCATCTACAGAACAGAGAACATAATATGTGCATTTTACCAATCTAGGTGCACATGGATAAGCAGGAGATGAAGTGGACAGTGCTCGAACAACCTGTTGCCATTCAGAGGATTAGTACGTAGAGGAAAACCTATAATATTTTGGTTCACAGATTTTCTGCATATCCTTGTACAGGCAAGTGTGAAGTGACTGGGGCTGGGCCTAGAGCCAAACCCATCATCTAAATGTTAACAAGAGGACAGAGTTGTGTTGTGACGCCTTTGACAAACCGATGCAAAAGATTGTAGAGTCAAACAAAGTTCACCCCTCTTACTAATTTATCTTGACAGGGATTTATTAATAAATGGGAATGTAATGATGAGCAAGATCAGGCAAATAGTAAATTGGCTTCTGTATATTTTATACTTTTGTAGTGCAAGTCAAAGATGTTGCAAACATAGCAGCTTATCTTTTTAAACATTATACTAACTTTAAAAGAACCTTAAAGGGGTTGTCTCGCTACAATGATTGGGTTTTAATTTAAAGATCTTTAAAAAACAAGCAGCTTTGCAATATATGTTCATTACAAATGTTCTACTGATTTTGAGCTAGCCCTGTTAGTATTACTACATCAGCTTCTCAAATCTCTATAGTAGCCGACCTGTTGATCCTTATCTTACTGGCTGTCAGGTCTGAATGACTCATCACCTTTGAAGACAGGTCTGAGCAGAGAGCCCCTCCCACACAGATGCTTCTGTAGTGGAGGGAGGAGGAGGGAGGGGGGAGGGAGGACTCTGGCATCTGTGTCCGAGCTGCCTGGATTAACCCTGTGTGTCCCTGCTTCCTCCTGCTCTCTACACAGATAGATGTGACAGCAGTGACCCTGTCTGTTACTATAATCATGATATGTCTTTGGAACTGTGACTATACTAATACTATACAAATCAGGCATGTGAATACTTTATGTTCTCCTGTATTAGGGACACATCCTGAGTATAGTAACACTGCCCTTGTTGTTGCTGGAGATGTGGAGACTTGTAAGCTAAGCAGGGGATATAGGAACACATGCATCCCCTCTGCTCTATTAGCACACAGCTTCATATTCCTCTCTACACTCCTAGATCAGCCCTCTCCTGCAACAGACCTAGGCAGGCACACACAGGGTGAACTCTGAGAGCAAACCCCCTCCCCCCCTGTATAGAAGTTACGTAGCTGCCTGTGTGCTGATGGGAGGGGGGAGAGGGAGCAGAACAGACAGACCAAGAAGCACGCCCCTCAGTTCAACTTACCAGGGACACTGACAGGCTGAAAGCTCGTAATGAGACAACTCCTTTAAGTAAATGAGACCCTTTTAAGTAAATATTTGAATGTTTTGAATGGCTCTTGTGGGAGGCTCTGGCAGTCATAGATCTAGATATCCATGTGGATCCATTTATCACAAACTACCCGATCCACGAACAGAATTGCAGAAATGCATTAGCGTTACACAGGCAGTGTAGAATAGTTGAGGGAAGAAAAGCTGCCAAGCATGGGCATGCATGGAAGAGAGGGAGCCCCTTAGCAATCATCAAACCGGGTCCCTAATTATGGTACATATATTTCCTACCATGACAGAAAGGCCTTTGTTGTTTTCCCTCATGCTCTTTCTGTACCCTTTGTTTGCAGTTTCTCTATAGGGTGAGTGGTGCATAGGCTCTTGCCACCCAAAAGGGTGACCATCCCCCCTCTTTCTGTTATGTCTGTAATCAAGGTCTATAATGTCTGCCAGAAAGAGTTATTTTGCAGGACACCAGGATAACTGAGAAACAGATTAATAGACCTCACGAGATGATAATTGAGATCATAAGGAATCTTATTTATTTCTGTGGGACTTAATGTGCCATTGCGTATCAGACTCGCTGCTGAAAATAAAAGGAAAAATGTAAACTCACTAGAAGTTCCACCAATAAACAACAAGTTTGTCTAACATATTGGTATGTGCTGATGGCCATATTATACAGAATTGTAATTCAGTACAGTCTTGGACAGTAAGTTCCATTTGCAGAGTGTAAGCCCTCGCAGGCTGTGTCACTGCACCTAGACAACACACTAGAAAAGGTCTGAATCTTTGTACAAGCAAGAGTATAGGAGTCCTGAAGTCACTATGGCCATACCTAATATGTAATAAATGCATCAGGAAAACAAGAGCTTCTACCCCCTTGCCACAAACAGTAACACAACCCGTGACATTCATAAACCAGAGTCCTGGCTGCATATATTTGTTTTCCAACAACTAGGACTGGAAATGCTCTTCTGTGTGGCATTACTACTACTAAGAAGGGTACAAACCTGCTTTGTCTTATGATAGTTTTACTTAGGCCAAAAAGGTTAGAAAGGTTTCCAATTGATAAACAGTGGGTTTTGTGACACTTGGATCAACTGTAACCTGAGGGGAATCTGTCAACGAATGTATAATATCTCTTTAGAGCCACCAGAGAGAATATAAAGTATTATACGATATGACCTAAACGTCATTAATTTATTGCATGGACTTGATGGGTCATCCAGAGCAAGAAACACCTTTTATACTCCACTCCATACAGGCAATTTAAAAATGAATTTTCCAGGCCAGATAACCTTTTTTAACAGGGTTTTCAGGACTTTAATATTAAGCCTATTCTTAGGATAAGTGAGAATCTGATTCCCAGAACCCACACAATTAGCTTATCGAAGAGGCAGTGACGCTTCTCTAAAAGAGGAGAACCCCGTTAAGATAACAGTCGTCCAACAGCTAATAGCACAAGTCTTTTGTTGGCATTGTAGTAATATATAACAGCAGTTTTCTCATGAGTTAATATTAATTTACTCTGTTAGATCCCACAAAACAAGTTTTCAATTGGATAATAAAAAAAAAATTGATATTCTAGATATTGCTGTTACATACTGGTTAGAGTGCTCCTACTGTTCTTTTGATTCCCTTCCTGAACTTTTACCTTGTTTGTCCGGTATAAATGGAGATGAAGCTGCTTCTAGCCTGCTGATCCTTAATTGCTATGTGTATGAAGGCAGGAATCATTCTGTTGTTCATATACAAATTACGTATCAATTACTTTATGCTTCCTTTACTATATTGATCCTTAAAGGGGTTGTCTTACTACAAGGATTGCTTTTTATGTTAAAGATCTTGCAAAAACAAGTCACTTTGTAATGTATGTCTATTAACAATGTCCTACCTATTCCTAGATATCCCCTCTAGTATGGGCTGCATCAGGCCCTCAGGTCGCTATAGCTATAGACCTGTCCGATCTCTCTTGATAGGCTGCTAGTGCTGGTCGCTATAGCTACAGACCTGGTGTCCTCAGCAGCTCATTACTGCAGGCGAGTAGTAGCCAGTAGAAGCCAGTAAAGCCAGTAAACACGCCCGTGAATTCAAAAATGAAACCGAGAGAACATGACAGAGGTAAAATGAATCAATGTAGTGAGACAACCCCTTTAAGACTCTAACCACACGATGAGTATCTCAAGACAGAAACCACAGGGTTTTTGACTTGAAATGCTCATCTAAAAGTGAAAGTAAACAATTTCCATTGACCTCAATAGAAAATACACATCGTAGTTCATACAACACGTATTTTCAGTGATTGTTTTTTTGCTGTAAAAAAAAAGTAGACATTTACTATTGATGTCAATGGATATGGGTAAAGATCTAGGATGACATCTATGAACACACCTGTGCAATTTTTTTTGCCATATCGTGCGGCAAGAAATGTTGTTGCCCGGTTCTATAGATGTATGAACAGTCATATACCCAAACTTGGCGAAATCTGCACTAGACACGACACGTTTGAATGCAACAAGAATGAGCCAAAGTTTGGTGCGAAACTGCCATACAAAGTTTGGCGCATAACGCTCTTTTTGCCAAAATGTTCAGTGCATAATACTTTCATTCATAGAGTCGTATTATACACTCCTCTATATCTATTTAAAACCTTTGTTACATAGGTGTCGAAAACTACATAGAAATTAATGGGACTCATTTCTGACTGTAAACTGTGAGTTAAAAAACTGACCCCAAATCCACATGCGATAATATGTAACATACTTTTTGAAGAGTAGATTTTACTCTTTGCATGGATATACCTTTTGAGATCCTTTAACAGATCCCATTTTTAATGGTGTACACATTGTTGCAAATTTACTGAAAAATAGGCACTAGGTGGGACTGAGCTATACAGAGCATGTGCGACCATCTACATTTAATTCTGCATTTCACTTACTGTCAACAGTCATAAAATTAACACAAATTAAAATGATTATAGGTAAAAAGTATTCAAGGAAGCTCAAGGTCATTAGTATGCATCATGAAACAAACAGTAATCAGTATAAAGCAATTGCCTGAAACTTCTGATTCTCCAGCTGTTCCTGATACAACACGCCCTGACAAATAATATTGGGAGTTGTAGTCTCACAACAGTTGGGTGCTTTATGGTGGAAGCCATTAGTAAAAGGCAAAATCAAGAAATCTGTATCTCCTAGCTGGCACTTTCACAGCAGGTACAGAAACAATCTTTTTATACTGAGTTATTGAAACATAACAGTTTACAGTATTTCACACTGTATCTTTATTCCCATTGACTGATAATAGAATGATATTTAATAAAATGAAATAATGGAGTAATTACTGAGAAAACTAGGAAGCCAATTAGTGTGTGTATATAGGAGAGAGGGTCCCCATAGCAAAGATCAAAATTAGCCCCCAACAAATTTTGATATAATAACCCACCTTGTTTGCTGAAATGTACGAACTCTAAATAAGGGAGTCTTGCACAAGTTCTTTGCTGATTGAATCATCCATGAATGAACTGTCTCTCTCCAATCGCCACACAGGGTCTAGCCTGATGGTATCTACACACTTAAAACTAATAGTATTTTTTCCGTTAAGACCATTGCTGTGATGAAGGGTTATGTAATATGACAATTATACTGAGACAAGTTCATTATATCTTGCCCTATTATCTGGAGGTTGCATCAATATTCATTAGTCAGAATCTACACCCTACATCACAAGCATTCTGTAAACTGCATAATATATATTCATTGAGGATTATACTAAACTTATCTGGTATGGTTCTTTTATGAATTCTAGGTCTGCTTTCTTACAAAATTGTCTAATTTTACACAATTTTGTTCTTAAAAAGTTCTGTGGTTCACCTAAGTTTACATGTTGCAACAATTTCTAAAACTACCATGTTATAAATTGGTTCAGGATGATTCTGAAAAATTGATATTTGTGTCATATTAAAGCAACGTATTATGAGTTTTGTAAGAGGAGTAGAGTGTCAGGATGTGGATTGGCAGTATTTTATGTGAAAGTGAATCATGTGACAAGTCACACCTCACAACTTCCACCTGCCTCAGAGCATTCTTTAGAATTCAAGTATGTTCTCGCTATGTTTTTTTGCTGTTCATTAGTTTATGTCTGTTGTTCAGTAAAGTTATATTCCATAAAATTAACTGTAGAGAAAGCAAAATGGTGGAACTGCTGCACATGTATGTCCAAAAATGCCACTGATGCAGGCAGGAAAATCCAAAAGATTACTTTATTATTCTAAAAAGGCTTGGGCACTAACCTCAGCCAGTCTAAAACAATTTAAAAACAAGTAAAAATCCAACGCATTTTGCGCTTATCTAGCGCTTCCTCAGGGGTAAATGATATACAGTATCTATTCCAAACATTATAAAGGTACAAAGTACAGGTAATAGGTTAGATGTTACATCAATCAAACTGAATAAGGTGATCTGATTGGTGTGTTGGGTTGTCTATCACACATCCTCCTCATTACAAAAGGAGTAATCTTCTGGATTTTCCTGCCTGCATCCGTGGCATTTTTGGACATACATATGCGCCGGTTCCACCATTTTTCTTTCTCTACTGTCTATTTGGCGGGCCACAGCTTACGTGAACATCGGCAGCCGTATACAAGGGCTACGGCTACAATAAAAGCCCTGTATGTTGATAAGAGAGTTGTGCCTCTACACTAAGAGCGCAACTCAAACAGGTGAGTCGATTAAAATACTCACTTCTATACGTTCTATACCAAACGTACTTCACCATTTGTGCGCCCCCTCTTTCTTTCTCTCCTTTTTTTCATAAAATTAACTATGATCTTTTAAAGGAACATTTCTTTCTTTCTATTTTTTTTTCACAAGACATATAGAAGACCGCCAAAAGTGTAAACATGGACACCGGAGGTTCTACTACAGAACCATGGTAGGTCAGAAGTCAGCCAAATGATTATTTATTTAAAAGAAAACTGTCATCTACAGTAAAGTTTAACTAATTACCAAGAAAATGACCAAAATAGAGACAGAGATAGGGGGAATTAGCATACTAATTCTGACTATGGCACCCTTAATTTTCTGTTTCCTCCTAATCCAGATGTACGACATACACATTCCCATATTGTTATCAAGGGACGTTCATATGGCCCCAACAAATCTTTTATCAACAGCAAATTTCATGAGGACCCACCACATGTCCCAAACTCAATTCCAGTGTACTTTTAGTCATGCAACTTATACTATGCATCTTACAAAATGAGTAGTATAACTGTCCAGGCCTTACACTGGGTCTCAACCACCCTCTCCTAATACCACTGTACATAGCAATGTTTCTTCAATTCATTCAAATGCAGGGCTGGATCGCACCTAGCAACGAGTGGGTGGGTAAAGAGAATTTCTCATAATGGGACTACCCATTTAAGAAAAATTTTTTCCAATATAATCGCATTACCTACTATCAAAAAAGGGGAATTACAATTGGGACTCAAGTGGCCCCCTCATATGCAAATTAATTTATGGCTGTATTTGAAGATTCATTTATTTTCTCTAGCTTCCAATTTAATGCCAACATTGTTCCTCTAAACACTATATAAATGATCTCTTCTTTATATTGGAAGTAAATAAGGACTCAGTGATGGCCTTTGTGAAATTATTAAACAAGTACAAGTGAGGTATCATATTTACCCCATAAGATCAAAAATTATAAATGGACTTTTTAATGTTTTCAACATATAGGGTCCTTGCCTCGGTCACATTTTTTAAATTTGTAGACACTTATATTAATATACTGATTTCAAAAACTACCATTACAGAAAATGAAAATCCAATATATCTGTTGGCCAATTTTGCCAAATTGCTAAAAAAATATCAAAGATACCACATTCACTGAGCAATCTTGGGTAATTAAGTGGTTCCTAGAAAGGTTATCCAAATAATCTTGCTCAATAGGCTCTTGAAAAAGCTGGTGCCTTATCTCAAAAATACTGAATAAAGCTTTCCAGCTCATTTCCCATAATGCCTTGTGATATGTAGATGCTTAGTAGTGGGCTAAAAGGCAATCAAAACACTACACACCTTAACTGGAGCTCTCCATAAGGAGAGATGTTCCCCTTCTCTCAGCCACTCATTGCCTCCCACCAGTCAAGCCAATATTGCTCTGCTCTACACTGATGAGGGGCAAAACCCCGAAACGGCGTATGTAGATGAGCAATATTGGCTTGACAATTATTCCTTTTTGCTTCTCAAAGATTCAGTGAATCAGAAGTAAATTGAGGATTTGTTACAACCTATAGAGGGCGCAGTGAGCTTTCCAGCTCCTTTCCCATAATGCCTTGTGATATGCAGATGCTTAGTAGTGGGCTAAAAGGCAATCAAAACACTACACACCTTAACTGGTGCTCTCCACAAGGAGAGATGTTCCCCTTCTCTGAATTAAGCCTAGACATGCAAAATTTAATACAAAAGTCAAGATATTTAAAGAAGATATTGGCCAGTTCTTTGAAAAGATTTCATTTAAACAATTGCTTTCCCCTTATTGATTATCTACAGGACAGCCCTAAACACTTAAAAAATGTTTTACACGATGTGTAATAAAACAATAGAAGAAATTCAAGAATCAAATGGCCACATGTATGAAAACTGTCTAGGTTTAAAACTCCAAAAATGGGACATAATTTACCAAAAAACTACAAAGCTACACTTACAGCTCAATGGCTGATAGATACCAGCAGCAGGCTTCTATGGCCCTTATGCTGCATGGGAAAAGATGGCAGGTGCCGTTAATTAATGAGCAAATGCTCTAGGTACCAATTCACACCAGCATGCAAAAAACCACATTATAACACATGGGAAGACTGCTAAAAATGCAACAATACCTGATGAGAATTGCATATGGATAAAGCGATACAGAGGGTAACGCCATCTGTACAGATACACCATGCTGGGTATCAGCTTATATCACCCACAAACAAAAAAAAAAAAAAAGTTTGTGGGCAAGCCGCCCAGCACTTAGAAGGTGCACTGCACAAAATACTTGTACCCTAAGCTCCCCAGTATTTTTGGGCAAAAAGATAACATGCTGGGAAAAATATCAAATTATGAGGTATTAGTTGATACAGTAGCTACAGTAACGCAAGCTCGCAAGCCAACGGCAAGGCTCCTCATGTCTTGCGAGTCCCTACGCTATCAACAAAAACAAAACCACAAAAATGGGACATAATTTACCAAAAAACTACAAAGCTACACTTACAGCTCAATGGCTGATAGATACCAGCAGCAGGCTTCTATGGCCCTTATGCTGCATGGGAAAAGATGGCAGGTGCCGTTAATGAGCAAATGCTCTAGGTACCAATTCACACCAGCATGCAAAAAACCACATTATAACACATGGGAAGACTGCTAAAAATGCAACAATACCTGATGAGAATTGCATATGGATAAAGCGATACAGAGGGTAACGCCATCTGTACAGATACACCATGCTGGGTATCAGCTTATATCACCCACAAAAAAAAAAAAAAAAAAAAAAAAAAGTTTGTGGGCAAGCCGCCCAGCACTTAGAAGGTGCACTGCACAAAATACTTGTACCCTAAGCTCCCCAGTATTTTTGGGCAAAAAGATAACATGCTGGGAAAAATATCAAATTATGAGGTATTAGTTGATACAGTAGCTACAGTAACGCAAGCTCGCAAGCCAACGGCAAGGCTCCTCATGTCTTGCGAGTCCCTACGCTATCAACAAAAACAAAACCACAAAAAATGGGACATAATTTACCAAAAAACTACAAAGCTACACTTACAGCTCAATGGCTGATAGATACCAGCAGCAGGCTTCTATGGCCCTTATGCTGCATGGGAAAAGATGGCAGGTGCCGTTAATTAATGAGCAAATGCTCTAGGTACCAATTCACACCAGCATGCAATGTGTTTTGTTTTTGGTTTTGTTTTTGTTGATAGCGTAGGGACTCGCAAGACATGAGGAGCCTTGCCGTTGGCTTGCGAGCTTGCGTTACTGTAGCTACTGTATCAACTAATACCTCATAATTTGATATTTTTCCCAGCATGTTATCTTTTTGCCCAAAAATACTGGGGAGCTTAGGGTACAAGTATTTTGTGCAGTGCACCTTCTAAGTGCTGGGCGGCTTGCCCACAAACTTTTTTTTTTTTTTTTTTGTTTGTGGGTGATATAAGCTGATACCCAGCATGGTGTATCTGTACAGATGGCGTTACCCTCTGTATCGCTTTATCCATATGCAATTCTCATCAGGTATTGTTGCATTTTTAGCAGTCTTCCCATGTGTTATAATGTGGTTTTTTGCATGCTGGTGTGAATTGGTACCTAGAGCATTTGCTCATTAATTAACGGCACCTGCCATCTTTTCCCATGCAGCATAAGGGCCATAGAAGCCTGCTGCTGGTATCTATCAGCCATTGAGCTGTAAGTGTAGCTTTGTAGTTTTTTAGGTTTAAAACTCACTTTATTGCCCATAGCAACCAATCAGAGCACCACTTTCATTTCATAAAGTGCTCTGGAAAAATGAAAGGGGCGCTCTGATTGGTTGCTATGGGCAACAAAGGGAGTTTTAGACCAAGACAGTTTTCATACATGTTGCCCAAAGTGACAAGAAAGGGGCATTTAGGTGCCAAACCTCTAAATGGCTATCATGCACTGAAATTGAACACAATAGCCATATTTTAATTTCCACAAGTACAGGTGGAATATTTGGAATAGAATATTTGCTTACTTGTCAGCCCAGCTTTGTTATATGTTGAATATGTTGCAATTGTGGTTTGCAATATGTTGGTACATTATGCTAAGTCTTCATCATCAGTTCAATCAACACCAATCTGACATTCATAGAAGTTATTTTAACCCCTTAAGCCCCAGGCCTGAAAAGTAATTAATGACCAGAAAATTTTTTTAGATTTTGCCTCCTCATGTTTCAACAGTTGTAACTTTTTTATTTTTTCAATGATGCAGTTTTATGAGGCCTCATTTTATTCGAGACAAGTTGTACTTTATGGGGGAATAGTTTAAGTTCACTTATAAATAATTGCAGAATTTTTTTTTATTTTTTTTTTACTTTTTTTTTTTTTTTTACTTTTTTTTTACACCATTCACATTTCACACTAAGTAACTTGTTAGATCAATTCTACAGGTTAATACGGTCGTGTGGATACCTAATATGTGTAGGGTTTTTTTGTGTGTGTAATATATGCACAATTATTTTTTATTAAATATTTGATTTTATTATTTATTTTTTTACTCATTTTTTGTTACACTTTTTATGTTTTTTTTAACTTTTTTTTTAATCCCATGAAGGGAGAACTGTGTTACATGTTTTTTTTTAACACTTAGTAATGTATTAGCATATCCATATATGCTAATACATTACAATCTGTGTCAGTCTGACACAGGCAGTGACCAGGATAGCACACAGTGTGCCCTGGTCACTGGCTTGATACACAGACAGCTCTGGGGCCACTCTAGGTCTCCAGGGCTGACTGTGTAGCCGTTCCCCGAGCTCTGTCGGGTCACCGGGTGTTCCGATCACCCGACAGAGCAGGGGAACCCTTTGATTGCGCTGCGGTAACGCACCGCCGCAATCAAAGGGTTAAAGCACTGGGTTGCGGGATCGGGGCTGTGTAGTACAGCCCCGATCCCAGCACAGCTGCGACGCCGGGCTCCGAAAACCCCGAAGTCTACAGCGATGCAAAAAGACATCGCTGTAGACGAACAACCCGCACCAGCTGACGTCAAAAGACGGCGGGCGGTCGCTAAGGGGTTAAATATTGATCATCCTGACATTATGCAATAGGGTACCCTGAATACTCTTTGTATATTTTCAACATTCATATTGATCACATTCTTGGACATGTTTCCAACAAGTTTTAGATATTAAGGAAAAATAAATCTTTTGGATTTACAATATAAATACACTAGTTCTGGCAGGTCTAATTGAGTCAAAATGTTGTAAATTGTATACATTTGAGGAATTTCATTTTATGAACTTTTGGGAATACTCCCTTAAGCAATTGTTTTTAATTTTCCCTACACATCCTTACACATATAAAGTTTAGTTTGTAAATATAATTATCTATTTATTTATCTTTTTTTTTCAAGACAGCTTCATAATTTTTTTTTCATTACCCCGCTGTCTTGTCAATTTGATGAATGGGAGCTATTTTACAGAAGTAAAGTACTCGCCCCAGGATTTTTGATAAAATTTAATTAATTAGTTCCACACAAATTTGTCCCACGTATAATTATTTATGCAACATTCTAGCTAGGTCATTGCATAAGCTAGTTTACTGCTATGATCTGTCTTATGTGTCCTGTTAGGTCCTGTTGTAGTAAAGTAAGATACACAGTAACATACAAAATAATTGTCTCCACATCTGCTTGCCTCATTGTATGATTTTTAATGTAACATTCTAGCTGCATGGTTGTCTTAGCTAGTTCACTGCCCCTCGATGTTCTGTTACACTGCAGTAAAATGCGTACAAACATTATATTTTTCTTTCATCTATTTCCACAAACAATACTTCATATATATTATATTTAAAACTTATTATAGACTTATTTTAATTAAGTTATCAACATTTTTCTAACTTTTTTTTTCTAATTCAGTTGTATTTTTTTTTTTTTTTTACTGTAATCCTGACTTCCAGGATCGCCTCACTCAAAACTTAAATCCTCTTCTAAGCTTGAGCTCCTGTCTCAGGTTTAAAATTTCCATATCTATCTATCTATCTATCTATCTATCTATCTATCTATCTATCTATCTATAATGAATATAATATAGTATATATAATAATAATATATATATATATATGCATATATATATATATATATATATATATATATATATATATATATATACAATATATATGTAGAAAATAAATAAATATGTATAATATATAATATATATGTATATATATAATATATGAATGAATACTTATTTATTTATAAATTAATATATATATATTCGTTTTAGCCTCCTTTTTTGAGACTGCTGCTAATAAAATGGTTTATATTTATTCATTAAATTTTATATATTCGTTTGTACATCCTTTGCTTCCAGCCTGTCATAGTTCATAAATGATGTTTTATACACGTGCATTCCTCTATATTTATCCATGTATATTTAACTGCTAATTCTTTAGGTGCTCCTTACATTTAATTTACGTTAAGCCAGGATTGTAAACTTTGTCCTCCCCTTTCTCGGACTCTATGTATTGTGCACGTTCTTTTGAACTTCAATTTTGACTGATACACTTTGTACTTAAGGAACTGGGGAATTTTGGTAAATACAAGTTATACCTATTGTCCTGTTTTTTTGTGTTTATATTAATAAAGTAGTATCTTTTCTAAGATCTGCCTGTGTTCTACCTCATGCTCCATTGTCATTGTAAATCCAGTTCCAGAGGTCTGCTTCCACTATTCCTCTATATATTGCCACAATTATAAATATATGTGATATAATTATTTCATTTATCTCATGTCTCTACTTAATTTATTTATTATCTAGAAAATATTTGTATGCATTCTATATATTATAAATTACTTTACTTACTTAGCAGAATTCATAAAGAAATAATAAGTAATTAAAATCTACCAATTGACAAAAATCATGTCAAGCTGTACATACTATTTTTACACACACATACACACACACACACACACACATATATATATCTATATCTATATATAGATAGACAGATACAAATATATCTATAACTATATCTATATATTTTATATATATATATATATATATATATATATATATATATATATATATATATATATATATATTATATATCCTAAACAAATTTAAAAACTCACACTCACAAAAATCACAAATCAGTGTTTATGAGTATATTTGTGTTAAAATTAAAAAAAGAATTTTGATTTAAATTATACATATATATATATATATATATATATATATATATATATATATATTCATATACTATATACCATATACACTATATATATATATATATATATTATATATATACTATTACAAGATTTTATTTTTGGTGTATTGAAGAAGTTTAAAGTGGAAATCAAAGTAACATTAACTTACTGAGAAGTCAAAAAGAAATAAAGGGATGAAAAAAATAAATTTTCTGAGTTACAACTGCAATCTCAGCCATTTTCTCTGGTATCAGAAATGTTTGTTGCAATTTTGGGTGATGGAATTGAGTTAATGTAAAATTTCAGTGTGAAAGCTTTAATATTGTGCTAGAGGTATTAATAATGGATCTGGTATTAGTGACAGGAGCCACACATCACATAACACTGAGGGCTCATTTTGAAGTGTTAATGAGATCGATGAAAAGTTAATAAACACGAGGAGGGGAACTGGAAAAGTAACCAGGACTCTTCCTATTATGAGCTGAGCCTGTTAATAATTCACACTGCAGGGATGGGATCATTGCATTACACAGGGAACACACAGTTGATGCATTTCGATGGGAATCAAGACAGACAAGCAAATAATAAATTTTCCTCAAATACATTATAGTAGCAAAACTTCTGCCCAAGCTGAGAATTTACAGCACAAAATATTTTCTTTTCTGATTTAATTTGTGCAGAAGCAGCAGAACAATAATTAAACTTTAATATTTTCCTTTTTTTTCCAATAAAGCTTCCAGCGAGGAAAGTGCAAATGAAAAGCTGTCAAGATGTTCTGCAATGTAATAATCATGTTTGTTCTGGTCTAGGACAGGTAAAGCTATTGGAGCATAAACATAATGCATCAATTATTATGCTGTATTTAGACTGATGAGACTTGACTTTGTTCTGTAAAATATTATTTGGATTTATTTTGAATACATTTTGTATCATTTTAAAGTCAGATGTAGTAAACAGATATTTAAGCGTTATTTAACATCCCAAACACAAATAAAGTGATACACAGTATATCAAACTCATCAAAATCATAAAATAATTCACAAATATTATTATTATTATTATTATTATTATTATTATTGTTGTTGTTAATATTATTATTAGTAAGAGTAGTAGCAGTAGTAGTATTACTACAACATTAGATGAGTATTATATAATTACCATTACTAATAATTCATAACTATATCTTATTAATATTTTTTTTATTGTTATTATTGTTGTTGTTATTGATATAATCTTTATTATTCTCTATTACCTTTATAACAATTAACATTATCAAAATGCTTTCCTTCCACGTGGTCAACTCAACAACTGTCTGACTTTTTATAAAAGCTACTTGAAGTTGTATTGTACATTTTTTGCTATAACTACACTGATAAAGACAAACCGATATATAGGTAACAGATCAATATAATAAAATAAATAATACAATAATAATAATAATATAATAAGAAGCATTAACAGTAAAACTAATACTATGAGTAGCACCATTAAACAATAAGACATTTCTACTTCTGCTACTACTAATACTACTGCATCTGCTATTAGTATGATTAATATTAAATGATTCTAATGATCATTATAATTATAAAAGGAAATACTCATACAAGGATTTACTGACATTAAATAAAATTTGGATCCAAAGAACATTTTTAGTGGGAAAAAAGTAATAAATTAATAGTAGTTCAGTGCCCTAGCACTGATCTTGGAACATATGTAATTAGGGTGTGTATAAAAAACATCAATCTTGACATG
This sequence comes from Phyllomedusa bahiana, assembly GCA_025379985.1. Taxonomy (NCBI): domain Eukaryota; kingdom Metazoa; phylum Chordata; class Amphibia; order Anura; family Hylidae; genus Phyllomedusa; species Phyllomedusa bahiana. Next base: position 63,171 of record JAODAL010007456.1, read on the forward strand.
GATCTGGGCTATAAGATACACATCAGAAAAAAGTGCGTGAAACTAGCTATTTTGGCCAGCTGGTCCCCAACCCCCACCCCTGTCCAATCAGGAATGGCAAAATATGCAACCTGATCATTATATAAGTTAGCCATAGTTAGCTGGCTATATCCATCCATCTATCTATCTATCTATCTATCTATCTATCTATCTATCTATCTATCTATCTATTCTCCAAAAATGTATATATAAATTTAATAATATTATGTTAGTTTGAAACAGTCACTTGCTTTGTGTTTATCAGAAAAGCTGAGTATGCAATATTAACAGTTCAGGTTGTTCCATAAAAACAATAAACTGGATTAAGAAATCTGATAAATAAGTGAGGCAAATTTATATTTTTTTTACATTATTTGTCAAATCAGAGAGGATATACAAGAGTGTGAAGAAAAGAAGCAAAAAAGTAACTTGTGTGAACCTTTTTTCTAGTACAATTATAGCCTTTTTGTAGCAAGGTATCATTGAAATATATTTCATCTTTTAATTGAACTAGAAACACAGTAAAAATAGCAGCAAAGTATTTTCTGCCAAAAATGTTTTTCTGAAATCAGTGGGTAAAAAAAAAAAAAAAATGTAACTGACCAACATTTATCCATTTATATTGGTCTTATGTTTTGTCTTTTTTTTCCTCAACAGAATGTAGTGTGCATTTACTTTCTTGCATTTGATATTGTTTTAGCTTTGTAATATTTTACGCCCACCTGCTTTCGGTATACAGGTGCACCCTTTTTGTATCTTTGCAAAAAGTCATAAATATTTAAAAAGGTAAGCCTTCTCAATGTTGCCTTGCATCACAGAATTATACATGTAGCGCAAACTAATTGTTTTTGGCAAAACTACTGAAAAAAGCACACACACAGCATATATTATTGAATAGTAAACATGGCAAAAAAGTAATACACTGAGCTTCATACATGTATTTCACTGTGTGAATAGATATTTTTTATTTATTAAAAACAAATATTTGGATGAAATTTTAAAGACTGAGAAAAAATAAATAAAATGCCCTTCAGGTAATGTATCAATAGTTCCTAGTGCCAATTTTGCAATCAAAATAGTCCTATTTAACCAGGACTAGAAGAAAGTTTGTACAAGAACTGTAGCCCTATATGACAAGAATAAAGAAAAGCATCCTTTAAAAGTTCTCTTTTGTTTCTATGGGATACAATCTGATACAAAATCACGATCTATTTATTTTACAGGATTTACAAATTTCAGAAAGGTTTCTACTTTTTAATAAATCTTTGCCAAGGAGTTGATCAACAAATTCTGTTTTATTTTAAGGATTCCAGGATGCGTTCACTCTTGTGTCTTTTCTTCCTGCATCTTTTTCTTTTTGGAAAGAGCATCTTATTAACTGATTGGACTAAAGTTTAAAACAATATTAAATTGTAGCAATTTTCAAATTCATTTGGATTCAGTTCTACTTTTAAGACACAAAAATGTACCAAGGACTTTATATATTTTTTTTAATTTTTTTTATTTACAATGACAAATTAATGCATCAGCACATTCCATTCACGCCTATGGGACTTCAGTTACTGAGAAGTCTTTAAAAGCTGAATGCATAACTGTTCTCATGTGTACAGAACCAATGATAATTTTTCTAAGATCCTATAAAAAAGAAAGGTTCTTGACCGATCTAGTACTAGTACCAATGTGAACTCAATCCTAAATAGATGACATGCATCATTTTAACAAACTAATACAACAATGCTAGGGTACAGAGAGCCCACCTCTGAATGGTTTAGATGAAAATGATGACTGAAAAACTGATGCAGTCTGCAATTATTTGCATGTAAGATGTTAAATAAGTATGTATAAGTTGGAAAAAAAAACACACACCCAAAAAAAAAAATTTGGTAGTGTAAATGTATCCTTATTTTGTTTGTCAACTCCCTTTAATATGACATTGTAAAATCATGGAAAAAATAAAGTAATATGGTAACACCATAAAATATTAACTTATTTCCATATTTTGTATAATATTCACTTAATTTTTGTGTTGTATATACTAATATTTTAATCACAAATGTGTGACTGTTAGCTCATATTTTATTGTCTTACATTTAGGGAGACATATATGAAGGAAGGGGTTTCGAAGTGAATTGTCGAGTCTCGTTTTCCGTGTATAATGCGCCTGAATGTATGAAAGTGGTTTTTGTGCGGTTATAAATGGAGTCTAAAGTTCGGCGCGCCTCGCAATGTGTTAGGCGCATTGCAAAACTTAGGCGCATTAGTAATGTGCCAAACATGTATAAAGGATAGAGATAGGCTGGAAATAAAAGAAAAGTCATTAGAATAGCATGTCAGTGAATAGAAACTATGGTACTGATCTTGCTTGGTGGACCGTAGTCCCAGCCAGACCTGTGGTGTGCTGGCTCTTGCTGGATGTAGAATAAAGGGTGAGAGCAGCAAAAATAAATGTAAAATTTAATATAGAAAAAAATTAAAATTGTAAAATCTGAACAACAACATCAGTGGGTTATTTAATGTAAAGCTAGTTTTAGATTCTATTACATTTAAATGGATTGTATAGGAGATATTTTTATATTTTTGGGATATTATATATTTGTATATTACTTTTATATAAAATTTTTTATTACATTTAATTAATTTATTTTTATATAGTTTGAAAATTCTCATAAATTACTTTTTATTACTGTACTGGTGTAAGTTGAAAAATATTGGACATTTTTTCCCTAGCAGCAAATACAGCTCCACTTCGACTCCTCAGCCTCATATTAAAATTGGTCTGCCTGTTCGAGCAGTAATGCGCCTAGTTTTGCCGAACAACATTCATAGATGTGTCTAATATCACAAGTGTGGTGCGACACGCCCCTAAAACCCCCCTACATGTTAGGCGCATTAGAAAGTATCGAATCTTGCGAACAATGCGCCTAACACATTCATTTGGTGCATTAGAAATCATAGACTGCTCACTTAGGCGCATTTTATACCAGAAAAGGGTGAAAAACCCAATAATGCCCTTAATGTTTTAATGCTGCCTTTGTGTTCAAACTAATCAAACCCTAAATAAAAATTGCAAAAAATAAATAAATAAAAAGTCCTGCAAATGCAAAGCCATATTGTCATATCATGGGAATAAACGAATGAAATATCATAGTCAATTGTTAGATGTGAGAAAAAAGGAAGCAAAATGAAAACATGAAAGAACAAGAGGACATTCAGGACCTCACACTCAAAACTAGTGTCAGTGTTGCCAGTATTATCTCACCAGATCACTGACTGTTGGCAACACCATGGGGTTTTTACTTTATACCCACTTTACCTTCTTAGATAAAAAGCAATCTGTCAAAGAACTAATGAATATTTCATGTGTTTAGACACCATTTACGTAATCAGATTATTCCTGACAGTTGACATAAGTGAGCTGATGGGTAAAAAAAAGGAGAAACAAGTTAGCTGATAACTGATTGCAATAGTTTTTACCTTTTCTAAAACACATATTTAATGGCCTCATATCGGAATAAAAATGCTTCTCCTGTAGATGGTTTATGGCACCCGCACAACGGGGGACATGTATGAAAAATGGCGCTGCCTCGACAGTCGCACTTCTTAGAAAGTTAGTGTGGCATTCATCAGTATGTATGAAAGTGTCTCACAGCACCTTATCAATGTGTGCCGTTGTGAGACACATTTATGTGCCAAAAAGTGGAGCATTGAGTGTATGCACCAAAATTTGTTTCAGATTTACCACTATAAAATTGGTATGGATTAGTAGGACAGTTTTGCACCACATTTTGTCGTGACAGATTCATAAATATGGCGCATCATATGAATCTGGCATTACACGAGCCCCTTGTCGCATACCAAAGTGTCAGGTCTGTTGCAGCATATGCCAGATTTTGTGTAAAACAGTTCATACATCTGTTGTTCCAGGCTACGACAGGTCTTTTGGCTCAAAGCACGCCAAAAAACTGGTGCAGCCTCGTTCATTTGCCCATGTTGCCCAATATCCTCTCACTCTTGTTTCACTACTTCACCTCAAAAGTAGGAGATTAAGATTGCAAGACCTTCAAGCTGGTTCCTCTGTCATGTTTGCTACCACTGTCATGATTATGAAGAGGGGAAGGTTTGCAAATGCTCATACTTCCTGTAGGCAATCAAAATGGGTCCAGTCTGAGTTAGAACCACTGTCTTCTTAGACCCCTAGAAATTGTATGGACTGCCCCTATTATACGTATGCCCTTCCCAAAAACCTGGGAGTAACACTTAAGTTCTTTTTAATCTTGTGATAATTTGGAAAGTTAATAATCCTGTATTTTTGCAATGTATAACTGTTATATAATAGCCTATGGTGTTTTACAAGACTGAAGCAGAAGTTAGGAGATTCCACTTTTAACTAAAGTTAAGGTTACAATAGAAAACTTTTGATAACATTTTAATGTGGGTCTTAACTTGTCTTCTCTAATTTATGCCAAGGATTAAGTTTGTTGCCATTACACAATCCAAAATATCTAGAAAATACTGTACCAAAATACCATGACCAAAACAGAGTTGCTTGTTGCTCCCCTCCTGTGGCACTCTGCAGCAGGGCTACATGACCTGCCAGCTCCCCTTTTTCCTAGCTACACCTTGGTAAGTAGAAATGTGGGCTTGTTGGTTCTTCAGGGTCATGCTATCTCATTTGGAATGTGGAGCTTGGTGAACATGCTGCTGCACAGTTATGCAGAACTGATACAGGAATAAGAATCTAAACATATGATGGAAATAGAAAAATATGTTACCAAGCGGGCATGCCAAGGCCCCTTTTTTCTCCTAGAAGGCTGCCATCCTGCAAGGTCAGTGTGATGAAAGGCTAAGATAAATTTGGGAAGATGGGTTATAATTAAGCCATGTGGTGTGGATTGTTGTAAGGCATGATTAATGAGCTACTGCCATATGATCTAGACACACAATCTGATCTGTTTAAGCTATACCTCAGAGCACAGTAAAGGTAATGCTCTGATCTTATTAAGGCAGAACAAACATTTTGCTTGGAGATGATTTATTCTTTTTACATTTATCCTTATATATGTTTTGGAAAATAGCAAATAAAAATTAAAAAACTTGTAATAAGATATAAGTATATATATTGTACCATGTTGTATCTTTCCCAAGACATATTTATATCAGGGTAAATGGAAAAATAATATAAAGAGCAAAGAGCATTACACTGTCTGGAGAACCTGGCACGTCTGTTTATTCTTTGGACAGATACTTATTTTTAAGGCACCATGCAGTACTGCATATCTCCAGTGGTGGCACTGCAGGGAAATTAAAGATGTGTTGTAGATTATAGCTAATTGTTTAGAGACCATTGGAACAGCTTATTTTTGTAGGACCGTTCAAACGGGGACAACTATACACTATTATATTTTCCTTTATTGTTTATTGCCTTGAAATCATCTGAAAAGCCTTAATGTCATAGAGTTCAAATTGAAAGTGACAGCTATATTTTCTCTACAAGTTAAGCAGCTCTTGTAAAAAGTGGTAGAGGGCCTTGAGATATATGACATTCAATATACACACCATTCTGTTCAATGGGTTTATACCATATGACTTACAAATTTCAGTGTCACCCCAAATAAATAATGCGTTTTTCAAAAAAACTGAAAAAGTGAATAGGGAAGGGCAGTTGACAACTGCATAAAGCAAATTTCTGCCCCAGCATAGTAATGCAAAGCTAAAAAAAAAAGGCCATCAGGTAGAACTTTTGGTTCTTTTGGTTCTTTTTGTTTCTTTTTGCCAATTTATATAATGACCTTAATGACAAGTTTAATAACCTTGGATGATCTCAGGGAATGTTTTGTTCTTGCCTATTTGCAATTGTTTCATTTAATTCATCCCTAGATGAGTATTATATTTAGTTAGATAAAGCGCTAATTTATCAACACATTTTAAGTCCATTAGAAAACAATCCATTGAAAAGCTGTTACATTTACTTACATAGCATTTCATGACCTGGTGTCCAAAATATAGCAATGTCCATCTAATGAGCTGAGTGCTGGTGGACACACACGCTCAATCACTTTCCTCACAGTTATTTGTCTGTATAACCCAAAATGGCACCAATAATAACTACTACTCAGTCTGCAAAAAACAAGCCCTTACGTAGGTACTGTAGATAGAAAATTAAATAAGATATTGCTCTCAGAAAACAGTAATACAAAGCAAGTTTATTTGTATAATAGAAATAAAACATGATGAAAACTATAAAATGTTGTTATCCCTGGAGATGTATCGATCTACAGCATAAATGTGTCAGGTCTGGCGCAGCATGCACCAGATTTTGGCCTAGGACAGTTCATACATCTATCGGACATGTTAGGCTCAAAGCATGCCAGAAAACTGGTGCGGTCCCGTTCATACATGTCGCCCTTTTGTCCCCAAAAATCACTGCATTTGGAATGTGTTAAATGGTCAGCATATAATGCCACAAATGTATGGTGAGATGTGGCTTTTCTCACCTATAACAGCTGATTGTCTGTGATTTGTGTGAGACAGCTGTGGATTTGTGGTCTCATGTGTTATGTTGTGCATCATCAATAGAGACTATTATAAGATGGCCTGAGCTTTTAATTTGTAGATTCTTATCAGCAATTTATGTGGGTTTATCCCTAATGCTTGGTGGTGTAGCCTGCATGTTGAAGTTTATTAATTTGATACATATCTAAAGCTGCCATTCTACAAACTGATGTAACTAAACATTTTGCTTTTGTATGAGAACCATAAAGTAAAGAAAAGGAACCAAGAGCAAGTGGACGAATTGCACCCAACATACCAATATTTTGTGTGGCCTCCATTATTCCAACACTGACTTAATTCTATTGAGCATGGAGTTCACTAGAGCTTCACAGGTTGCAGTCACTGGACAACATCACGGATCTGGTGGATGTTAGAGACCTTGCGCTACTCCTCCCTCAGTTTGAGGATGCCCCACAGATGCTCAATATGGTTTACTTTTGGAGACATGCTTGGCCAGTCCAGCACCTTTACCTTCATTTTCTTTAGGAAAGCAGTGGTCATCTTGGAGGTGTGTTTGGGATCGTTTTCATGTTGGAATACTGCTCTTTGGCCCAGTTTTTGAAGGGAGAGGATCATGCTCTGCTTCAGTGTGTCACAGTACATATTGGCATTCATGGTTACCTCAATAAACTATAGCTCCCCCCAGCTGGCAGCACTCATGCAGCCCCAAACCCTGACATTCCCACCACATGTGTCTTGACTGTAGACAAGACACAATTACCTCAGTACTCCTCATCTGGTTGCTGCCACAAATGCACTTGACACCATCTAAACCAAATAAGTTTATCTTGGCCTCAACAGATCACAGGACATGGTTTCAGTAATCTATGTCCTTAGTCTGCCTGTCTTCAGCAAATTGTTTGCAAGATTTCTTAAGCATTATCTTTAGAAGAGGCTTCCTTCTGGGACGACAACTATGCCAATCAATTTGGTGCAGTGTGTAGCATATGGTCTGACAGGGGTGTAGCTAAAGACACATCTGTGAACCAATACTTTTCAACAACAGGTTCCCTACTTGACTTGGCGGATGTCTGTGGTGTAGTGCGGTGCAGAAAATTATTTGTATTAAAAGGAATTGTCCAATACAAGAAAATTACAAATGGGGCCAAAGCCACCCACCTCACTCACGTGGTGATCACTATCTCTCTCTGTGAGTCAGCAGCTGCGCACTAAGGGCCTTATGTATGAAAATTGTCTTATTCTAAAACTCTCTTTGTTGCCCATAGCAACCAATCAGAGTACCCCTTTCATTTCATATAGTGCTCTGGAAAAATGAGAGAGGTTCTCTGATTGATTGGTTGCTATGGACAACAAAGTGAGTTTTAGAATAAGACAATTTTCATACATATGGCCCTTAGCGCGCAGCTGCTTGTACAGGGAGAAGGCAGGACAGATCGTTACCCTCCCACCTTCTTCATTGTATATACAGCGATCAGTGAGCGCTGTATGTGAAATACATAATAACCTACAGGAGTCCTATGCCTACCTACGGGGGCAACTAACAACATACAGGGGCCATAAACCTACCTACAGAGGGCATAAAACTCTTTGCAGGAGGAAAATAATTACCTACAGCGGCCATAAACCTACCTACAGGGGGTAAATAATTACCTTCAGGTTGCATATTATAAACTGTAGGGTCATCCATATAATAACCTAATGGGTCATATGCCTAACTACAGGGGGCATATAATAACCTACAGGGGGTAAACACCTGCCTGTAGAGAGCATGCACCTAACTACAGGGAACATATACTTACAAACAGGGGACATACACCCACCGGCCACTTTATTAGGTACACCATGCTAGTAACGGGTTGGACCCCCTTTTGCCTTCAGAACTGCCTCAATTCTTCGTGGCATAGATTCAACAAGGTGTTGCAATGATGCTCAATTGGTACAAAGGGGCCCAAAGAGTGCCAAGAAAATATTCCCCACACCATGACACCACCACCACCAGCCTGAACCGTTGATACAAGGCAGGATGGATCCATGCTTTCATGTTGTTGACGCCAAATTCTGACCCTACCATCCAAATGTCGCAGCAGAAATCGAGACTCATCAGACCAGGCAACGTTTTTCCAATCTTCTACTGCCCACTTTCGATGAGCTTGGGCAACTTGGAGCCTCAGTTTCCTGTACTTAGCTGAAAGGAGTGGCACCCGGTGTGGTCTCTGCTGCTGTAGCCCATCTGCCTCAAGTTCGCCGTACTGTGCGTTCAGAGATGCTCTTCTGCCTACCTTGGGTTTTGTAACGGGTGGCTATTTGAGTCACTGTTGCCTTTCTATCAGCTCGAACCAGTCTGCCCATTCTCCTTTGACCTCTGGCATCAACAAGGCATTTCCGCCCACAGGACTGCCGCTCACTGGATGTTTTTTCTTTTTTCGGACCATTCTCTGTAAACCCTAGAGATGGTTGTGCGTGAAAATCCAGGAGATCAGCAGTTTTGAAATACTCAGACCAGCCCTTCTGGCACCAACAACCATGCCACGTTCAAAGGCACTCAAATCACCTTTCTTCCCCATACTGATGCTCGGTTTAAACTGCAGGAGATTGTCTTGACCATGTCTACATGCCTAAATGCACTGAGTTGCCGCCATGTGATTGGCTGATAAGAAATTAAGTGTTAACGAGCAGTTGGACAGGTGTACCTAATAAAGTGGCCGGTGAGTGTATATCTACCTACATGGAGCATATAATCACCTAAAAACCTATATCTACCTACTGGGGGCGTATATCCCTACCTACTAGGGGCTTGCATACATACATACTGTGGGGTCTCTATAACTACCGACTGTAGTTACCTACCTACAAGGATCCTATATTCCTACCCACCTACCTACAGGGGGCCTATATAACTACTTGTTATACTCCTACTTATTTGTGAGGCCTATATAACTAATTATCTACTTAATAGAATACATAGGTACCTACCTATTAGGAGACCTATAAGTCTGTCTATCTAATGGGCACTTTTACTGTTAGAGGCATGAAGAGTCATTATTACCATTTGGGGCGCTATAGATGGGGAGTTTGTATAGAGATAGGAATTGGTGAGTAAGTGCTAGAAAAGCAAGGAGTCTAAGATGTTTGTTTTGTAAATTCTACGGTGATGAGTTGTGTTATTTGGTCCCTATGTGGTAGTGATATGTGGTCATGGTGTTACAGTATTATTCGGTCCCTATGTGGTAGTGATATGTGATCATGGTGTGGCAGTATCATTCGGTCACTATATGCTGATGATATGTTGTCTTAGTAGGATATTGGTAATATTAGCTTTGGGACTATGGTTTTGTGTAGCGGTGTTATTTCTTAACTATATGACTATTATTTAGTAGTTTTATATGTAGAACATTGTGTTAAAGCTTTTTGTGTATTCTGGCTCTGGTGATGCATTGAGTCGCATCATGGCGCAACATGTTAAGGGGGGGGTGGAGAAATTCCTTCACCTCGTCATGAGTGCAATTTAGCCTAGGAACAGCCCTGCCAATACCACATACTGTTACTGACCAAATCATTTTACCAAGACCAATAATACCAATAACAACAATATATAAGAACCAAATAATACTGCCACGTCCTGACCACATCTTACCACCATAAACGGTTTGAATATTACCATTGTACTGTTATTGAATATAAACCATTACACTAAGACCACAATTACAGGCATACAGTGACCATATAGTGGTAGTTACCAGTATACAAAGGCTCTGCAACCGTATAAGTGATTACAGGGCAGTTACAATTAGGGACTCACAGGTGATATCTTATCTGATGAGTCGTTCTCTTTCCCTTTTCTTTCTCCAGACTCTTCCTATTAAGAAAGTAAAGTCCCCCTTCAGTATAGGGCCCCTTCTAGCAGGTAAGTAAGTAGATAGAGCCTCCTCTAGTAGAAAGGTAAGTAGTTAGGGCCCAATCTAATAGGTAGGTAGATGCCTTCTGTAGTAGGTAGGTAGATAGGGCCCCTTCTAGTAGGTATTAACAAAGTGACGGTTTAAGATTATATAGTTAGATTCTGCGGCGTCCTCTATGAGAGCTCCCTTCACGCTCTCATACTATCCAACACATCTCATACTTTCAAAGTTTCTCAACTGACCCATTTTTGTTTTTAAGTAAATCTTAAACACTAATGGTGCAAAGACATGTAAGTTGTTATTCTTGCATTAAATAGAAAGGCAGATCTTTCACAAAGGTTTATCCCTCTATAGTCCACAGAGTCCATATCAAACGTGCAGTATTCTCTGCTAGTAGTTAGATGAGGGTAGCTACCGACCAGCAGTAAGTTGCACACCTGCAATGCTTCGAGGGCGTTCCCTCTTTGTCAAGCATACGTGAACATGGCGGAACATGTCTTAGCTTAGATATTGATGGCTGTGTGTTGAGTTACTTTGAGGGCACAGCTAATTTACTCTGTTATACAAGCTGTACACTGACTACTTCACATTGTATCTAAGTGTCATATCTTCAGTGTTGTCCCATGAAAAGTTATAATACATTATTTACAAAAATGTGAGGGGTGTACTCAGTTTTGTGAGATACTGTAGTGTTCTTTATTGCTGCGTCATCTTTTCCCATTAGGATGGTCACTGCTAATGAAATGGTCACTTGCCTTACCAACTGGTGCCTGTCGAGGTTGAATCTCTATACATTTTGTCAGGCACAATTTTTATAGGAAATTTTCCTCTAGGCAGTGGTACTGGAAAGGAAAAGAAGAGGAGAACACTTTACTGACTTAGGGAGAAATCTTTTGTGGACCAAAGATCAAGTTGCCTTTATGGTGTCGTGGTACCCTCCCAACCTAATGGCAACTACTAGGGGCGACATGTCAGAAAAGAGGCGCCTCCACACCAGTTTTAAGGCACATTCAATGAGTGTATAGTGTGCCTGAATGAACAAACCTGTCAAAAATCTGGCGCCTAACTTTGGCGAATAGCATATCATTGCTAGCATATTTGATGTGCCTAGTTTAGGCGCTTTCAAATGTGTTGTGCCTGGCATAAAATGCGCCTAGCTGTAGAGCGGGTTCATAAATCAGGTGCATTTTATGCCATTAATATGCGCATGAAATTTGGCTCCCTCTGTCACCCATCAGCACCTCTGTAATGCGATTGAGGGTACAAATAGCTATCATGGGAAACAAAAGTCAAATAGTGACTGCCGGGTCTGCCATATACAGAAGCCTGAAATGGTCTTACAGGCTGCCTTTTACAGTCATAATACATGGCAACATTGTAATATATTGCTATGTATTATAAAGCGAACTCATATTCTAGTCCCATAGTAGGTCTTAAAGAAAAATAAAGTAAAATATTTACAAAAGTTGAAAAAATATATATAAAAGAAGTAAAAAAAAAGCCACACACACATACACATAAAACCAGTATTTCACCAATAAAAATTATTTTGTTATGTAAAAAAGTAAAAATCTAAATTGGTACACATAATTGGTATTATTGTGCTAATAACGATTCAATCTATAACATGTTCATGATATTTAATATGTATGATTAACAACAAGAAAAAAACAACAGAAGAATTATGTTTCTTTATTCATCTTGCCTCAAAAGAAATGGAATAAAAAAATAATTAAAAAAGTCTAATGTACACTACAATGGTACCAATAATAATGTCAAGTTATCCAACCTATTAAAAAAAAGTCCTTTCACATCTTAATTGATAGAAAATTATAAAAGTTATGGCACTTAAGACTGGTGACATAAAATTGTGACTTTGTATTCGAGTGTTTTTATTTACAAAAAAGTAGTTTTTATTTATTATATTAAAAAAAATTAGCATACCATTTGGTTTAAATTGCTTTCCTTATTTTCTCCCAAATAAAACTTAGGTGCATCTTATGGTCCAGTGTTTCTGAAAAATATGGTCCCCTGGTTTCTTGCCATTAACAGCATTCTTCTTTGTGACTATTGCTATTACTATCTAGGAGATTGCACCTAGCCTACATAACAATCACCAGTGAGGCTGTTATGTCTGCAGCCTTATGGCTGTGGTGTGAGCCATCTCCTTACTGAAGATTACATCGAACAGCTGTATCTAGCTCAGTTTTGATTTCCCAAAATCTTGCACTGTAACATTCGGAGATCTGCTTTTCTCAATAGGTAATGCAGGAAGTGTAAAGAAAACCCAGAATGATTTGTGTCCTAGAGCTATAACCATGGATATGTTTCATGGAAAGAAGTGAGATTGATGGCTGCAGATGGGAACTGGAAGGCTGAGTTATAGATGTTGGTTCCCTTATGTTGGCTCTGAAGAGGAAGAAAAGGAGTTGGCTGCTATGGGCATGTACTTTATTCACTATAGTACACAAGGTATCTCCTATACAGTAATACAGAGCATGCTTCTAATGCAAATCTTATATTGATATACTTGGCACAGGAGAAACATTTATACCCAAAATGTTGCTCAATTAAGGGCATTGGGGAAAAAAGCAATAATAATTCTTACCTGTGTTTTTTCTATAGACCTTTGTTAAATTGATGAATTTTTAGAGTTATAAATAACTTGCCATGAAAAAGATGGTTTTACACATCTTAGGGTAAAATGTCAGAAAAGAGAAGCCACTGCGCCAGTTGTAAGGCACATTAAATGAGTATATAGTGCGCCTGAATTAATGAACCTGTCAAAAATCTGGCATGTGGTATACTTTGCATAGTATAATTGATGCACCTAATCTAGAAGCATAGCATAACTTAGGCAAGTAGTGTATCATTGCTAGTATATTTGATGCACCTACTTTAGGCGCATTCAAATGTGTCATGCCTGGCATATAGTGCGCCTAGTTTTGGTGTAAAACAGTTCATTTATATAGAGATTAGGGCGTCAACAGTTTTTTTAGCACAAAATACGCTCAAAAAATGGCGCAGCCCAAATGGGACGTGTCACCCTTAGTGTTTACATTGAATAAATAAAAGTTACCCTGAATTTCATTCTACAATCTTCATTCTTTATTTCATTTCAGACCCTCTTATATTTAGTTTGCAACCTCTTCTTAGTTTAAGGCTAGTGGGGGTCTGTATGTTGCCTTGTGTGTTCTGCTTTGTCTTCACACTTGTACACAGCCTTAGTCAATCTCTCTCTTTACAAATGACCTTTTGTGTCATCCTCCTTATATATGCTGCCCTCCCTGGATACTCTATCCCCACTCAATGCTCTAGTCTGCAGTGTATAACCACCTGCTCCTCTCTACTGCTATCTCAAACGCTCTCTCATTTTACATTGAGGTAGCTAAAAACTTAAATTCCAAAAGGCAAAGACCAACACCAGTCCAATATTTTCTTTAAAAAGTATATCCACACTTTATTAAGCAATCTTCATAAAATAAGTACAAAAATATGTATATAGTATACATGAATCATGGCAGAAAAACCTCTGATGCATTTCGGGACACAATGGGTCCTTACTCACTGCTATAGAGCAAATGTAGGATCTATTGAACTTTGTTGGCTTCTATTTTACATTTTTTTACCATGTTTTTTTCTCCCACACTTTAAGCATTTACCGATGTGAAATAGAGCAAGAGCAATTCAAAAGATACTACATTTTCTCCCCCCATGGTATATATTTTCCAAGTATCCCAATGAATACCTGTGATGTATGGTTCAAACACGATCCAAATAGAGCCTTAAACATACTTTTCATAATAAAGTAAAATCCCTTCAATTTAACATCACTGGGACGTAGGAGGTGCTAAAGTATCAATTATCTTGGATTAACAGACAATCAGAAATTATGATAAAATACAGAATCTAAAGGAAGAAAGATCAAAGTGTAATCAAAATACAAATGTGATATTTTAGCAAGTTTTTCCCAAGCCTTTTTTTCCAGTGGCATCTGTATTTTAGCAGAACTTGGTGTTTGGATCATCCATAGTTACATAGTTACATAGTTTGTAAGGCCAAAAAAAAGACAGTCGTCCACCCAGTTCAGCGTATTGTTCTATGGTGTTGATCCAGAGGAAAGCAAAAAACCACCATGAGGTAAAAGCCAAGTGTCCTCATTTTAGGGAAAAATTCCTTCCTGACTCCAATCTGGCAATCAGAATAAATCCCTGGATCAACAACCCTTCTTCAGAATCCTAGTCCCTTTGACTTGTTATACTATTACACTCTATTGCACCATATTTTCTTTCAGTGCTTGCTGTTTTTTTCAGTTGTGCTATGAGTCAGTCGAATGTCTCCTCCTCAATGCTTTTTACTGGAAAACGAATTGAGAAATGCAACTACAACTCCCTCCTCACTGCTCACCATTCCTTACTTTATATTTACTGTTTGATGATAGATTTGTTTTTGGGTGGGGACTGAAGAGGTTTATGAGTATTTAGTCTCAGTTCACACTGTTTGATTTGCAACCCTCAGACGCATTTCGGGACACAATAGGTCCTTACTCACTGCTATAGAGCAAATGTAGGATCTGTTGAACCTTGTTGGCTTCTATTTTACATTGTTTTACCATATTTTTCTTTCTCCCACACTTTAAGCATCTACCGATGAGAAATAGAGCAAGAGCAATTCAAAAGATACTACATTTTCTCCTCCATGGTATATATTTTCCAAGTATCCCAATGAATACCTGTGATGTATGGTTCAAACACGATCCAAAAAGAGCCTTAAACATACTTTTCATAATAAAGTAAAATCCCTTCAATTTAACATCACTGGGACGTAGGAGGTGCTAAAGTATCAATTGTCTTGGATTAACAGACAATCAGAAATTATGATAAAATACAGAATCTAAAGGAAGAAAGATCAAAGTGTAATCAAAATACAAATGTGATATTTTAGCAAGTTTACTCTGCTCTGGTGGATTTTCTTGATCAAATGACCATCACTGCATTTATGCTTTGAAAATGTAAAAAATAAAAAAATACATTCAATCATTGTCTTTCCTAATGTTCTTTTTCTGTCAACAATCTACCCCAAAGGAGTTAATTTCTTGTGCTTATCATACTTTATAGGAATACATATACAGGAGGGAAAATAAATATAAAGTTTTCCCATCTACAAAGAATGGAGAGGTCGGCAATTTCTACCAAAGGTACACTTCAACTGTGAGAGACAGAATCTAAAAAAAATCCAGAAAATCACATTGTATGAAAATCTACCCCCCTCCAGTATGTACTCTCCCTCTCTTAGTTTCACAACTCCTATAGAAGGCAATTGTTTTACACAATAGAAGGCACTGTATCCTCTCCACACTTGGAGCATGCTATTATACTGCTTGCAGCAGTTTTTATCCATCTCTCTTACAGTTCCAATACAGTGTAACCATAGAGAGGAAAGCTACCGTATATAATTGTTAAGTTGATGTATACCCAGTTAATCTTACCTGGAGTACAAACAAGAGCAGCCCATGTGCTTTTAGATATTTTTTAGGTTTTGGATATGGATTTAAGTATTTTTTAGGTTTTGAATATGGATTTGGATATATTTAGATTTATTTTTCTAGGTTTTGGATATGTTAACAAAGCAATAAATTAATGTTGTTCAAAAAGTCCCCTGTTAGTTGGGCAATAGTTTGAACACATTTGTGAAAAAATATTATTTTTCTCTAAATCTAACAATAACCCTATTACTAAGCTTAACCCTAAGTGTAACTCAAAGTTTAAGTCAGAGCTTTGTATGTGTTTTTAAGGGGTCAACTTAGCAATTGTTCCTATCACTCCCAGTTCAATGTAACATTCAATGGAAAAAAAATATATGCTGCAGTGGAACAGTAATTTGACCCCTAAAAACTTGTTAAACACCTTAACCATACACTCAACTTAGGGCTTGGGTTAATTTTTTTGGAAAATTTTGTGCCAGAATTCGATTCTAGCCTACCCAAATCAAATTGCTTAGACTCAGGTCTAATTTGACATTGACCCAATGCCATGCAACACTACACTAAACTAGTAAGAAATTATCATTAAAATTGTCCTAGAGTCCCTCACTGCCAATTGCCACTGTCTGATTGCATGGGGTGGATGACGTGGCACTATGGATGTATCACTGAGTTCTTGGAAACAGAGAGGCTAGACAGAGACTGGTAGTAAATGGTGATGCTATGCGTATGGAGAATTTTAATGATCTATATATATGAAGACTTGTATTTTCCAATTTTTTGCAACTTTAGTTTTCCACTGAACTCATTTAATGTTTATAAATGTGACAGAGCCAGTGTCACATGTGATGGGGGGAGCTTTTTCTTAGTTGTATGCCTCTCCATTTCTAAATTTGCTTTATCTTACTTTGGGATTAGTCCTAGGCTCATGAGTGCAGATGACTTAGAATTCCTTTATACCCTTAGGCTATGTTCACACGGCGTAATTTCAGCGCGCATATCGCCGTGTATTTGCGCTCTAATATGGGCAAGATTCGCGCCGAAATTACGGTAATCCATAGTTGTAATAGAGAACTATCGATTACACCTCCTCTCCCCACTCATACAATACAATGGTATTGTGCGCGGGGAGAGATAAGTGACATGTCAATTATTCACGGTGAATACGCGCTGCGAGTAATGAATGTCAATGGGGCAGGCGGGGCCGTAATAGTGCGAGCTCCCGAAAGACACAATGTACTGCAGCGCGTACTGTACGTGCCGCAGTACATTGTGTGAACATATCCTTAGAATCCACTGTAGGCTTTCTTAGTGGCTACTATAGGGTTTGGTGGACTAGAAGAGTTTACAGAATAGAGTTTGCAGAGTTGATAATTACCTTGCTCTAATGAACTTTTTTTGGCGAGTTTGCTAACCATTTAATCCAAAACTGACCAGAGTGTGGTAGGCAATATGACTCAAAATTTCATGATAATGAGCTATGCCTTTACATTCAACAACACAGTCATAATTAAGTGGATCTTCCTATGTCCTTATTCTAATTCTCTTAGAAAATGCTAATAGGATAAAATGCTTTCATGTGGTATTGTCTCTTTTTAGTTGAACGGATAGGGACATTAGGTGGATAAGATCTACTTCAGACATGGACTATTATAAATGAATTCATTCTCTTCTTAGTCATCTTGAATAAAACCTAAAAACAGTGTTGTGTAAAGGAAGTCAACAGCTTTGGCTGTATTACAAACCACACTCACACAGTTTGTTCCAAACAGTATTTTTATTGGAAAGCAACACATTTTTAATTCTCTATTTTTAAGTAGACCTAAAAATAAAATAGGGGGTATTGCCCATCCTTTCGGACAGATTTTACAAATTGCTCAGACTGGGTAGATGACCATTGTATACTAGTGCCACAAATTTGTTTTCTTGAATTGTGTTGGTATTTGGACTTGCACTTAGGTAATGAAGAACATTAACATTATTTTTGTCTGAACAGCCTCATGTCCCTTTGGCCTTACACTTAGGTCACTGTTCTGTTAAAAGGTAGAGTTTTTCCCAAGCCTTTTTTTCAGTGGCATCTGTATTTTAGCAGAACTTGGTGTTTGGATCATCCATAGTTACATAGTTACATAGTTTGTAAGGCCAAAAAAAGACAGTCGTCCACCCAGTTCAGCGTATTGTTCTATGGTGTTGATCCAGAGGAAGGCAAAAAACCACCATGAGGTAAAAGCCAAGTGTCCTCATTTTAGGGAAAAATTCCTTCCTGACTCCAATCTGGCAATCAGAATAAATCCCTGGATCAACAACCCTTCTTCAGAATCCTAGTCCCTTTGACTTGTTATACTATTACACTCTATTGCACCATATTTTCTTTCAGTGCTTGCTGTTTTTTTCAGTTGTGCTATGAGTCAGTCGAATGTCTCCTTCTCAATGCTTTTTACTGGAAATTGGATTGATAAAATGCAGCTACAACTCCCTCCTCACTGCTCACCATTCCTTACTTTATATTTACTGTTTAATGATAGATTTTTTTTTTGGGTGGTGACTGAAGAGGTTTATGAGTATTTAGTCTTAGTTCACACTTTTTGATTTTCAACCTCAGCAGTCAAATCATAATGCATTTATCGAATAATCCATGCAAGTCTCATAGGGAAAAATCATTGTACACTGATTAGGACGATGTATGTGCAGTGATATTTTGGCTGCAATAAATGGGACAATTGCATTGATAGGCACTCTTGATGATTTCAGTCAAGGAATGGATTAACGCCATAAGAACATGATATTGTATTCACCAAACTTAAAGACCAGTGTTTGCTAGGTGAGAGGATTCACAGGGCACCTATTGAACAAAAAGAAATGGAAGCAGCACTCCAAACATTTTTAATGGATCATAGTTATGTTCCCCCTCCATTTGAAACAGCAACAATTTAGCTCCTCAATGGAGTCTTTTACTTCAAACACTGAAATTGGTGCAATTCAAAATTGGTGAACAAAACAATGACACCTTGAAGATTTTTTTGAAGTTTTGCTTCTGTTTGCTTTGTATTGGATTGAAGTGGATTTTCAAAGTAAAATATTTACTCTACTAATGATTATTGACATTGACAGACATGTAGATAGATAGATAGATAGATAGATAGATAGATAGATAGATAGATATGAGATAAATAGATAGATAGATATGGGATAGAGATAGATAGATAGATAGATAGATAGATAGATAGATAGATAGATAGATAGATAGATAGATAGACAGACTATATTGGGTATAGGGAAGGAAGATGCTATAGGTCACGACCATCTTAAGGATTATGGGGGGAGGAGAGTATTTTGGGCAAAAGCATATTATTGCACAGTTGCTTCATGTGTAATTGTATATAGCACATGTAATATTCTGGTTATGCTCCTAACAGTGATGACCGATCCCTAGATATTTTTGTTAAGTATTACATTTCATATGAGATCATAAAGCACAGGGGGTGTGAATTAGAGAGCATTTTTGTGCCTCAGCAATATGAAAGTTCTACAACTAGTCACTGTGTAAAACGATAAAAAAGATTTTATTCCATCTGCTAGTAAAGCGATGAAATGTAAAATAAATATGTTATCTATTTACGTAGAGCTCTTGTTTCAGTTTTCTCTTATTGGCCCTACCATGACGTGATCTCCTGCCAAGTGAGACAGAGCAATGTTTAGTATATAGAGTATCAGGGGTGGTATTGTCTATATGAAATGCTCAACTTTATGTTCTTTTAACTAGAGGTGTAACAGATGGTTCTATTTGCATCCAAGTAGCAGAGAGCAGTGCCCAATCCGAGTGTAGCCAATCAATCCAGCTACTCTGGGGGGAGCTACAAGCTGGGTTCAGAGACAATCTGCCAGCAATCCAGTGAAGACTTCAACTGGATAACATTGGTGTGCACAGAAGTCTATGAGTACTTTACAGCAAAGTGTGGTTGTGGTATAGCAGCTCTTTGTGCTCTTGCCCAACAATTACAGAGTGCGGCATACTTGTATCTGGTATATGTGATTGCATTACTAGAGATGTGCTTTAATAATTGATTACTTCAGTGAGGTTTAAAGGTAAAAAGAACCAAGAGGGCGATGCAGATTTTGAAATATGTGCATTAACAAAAGTTTCAATGGAACCTGTGATATTGTGCTTCAGAAATATAATGTGCCACAGTAATTATAATGCCAATACTGTGTCCCAGACAGATAGAATGTACCCTCAAGAGTTATAGTGCTACCATTACAGTGCCCTGGAGATATGTTGTCTGAGAGTGATGTAGTCCCACCAATATGCTGGCACATACTGGGCCACAGAAAATTGTAGTGCCATCATTACTAAGCCCCAGGAATATACAGTTAGGGGCCGTTCACACGGCACAGTGCAAATACCGGTCAGAAATCCCGACCAGTATTCGCACGGTTTTCGGGCCGTGCACACGGCCACCGGGAGGGACGGCTTTTTTCCCACTGTTTGCGGAGAAAAACCCTCCCACCTCGCATTGAGATGTTCATATTCCACCGAAAACTGGGCGGAAGAATGAACATGTTCAATGTTTGTCAGATTGCCGGCAGTCCAAAAAACCTCCCATCGGAAAACCCGTGCAGTGGGGACCGCTGCGCGGGTTTTGCATAACGGTCCATGTTAAAAGTTGGTTTTCAAAACCGTCTGAAAAACCGGGTGAAAACCCGTGCAGTGGGGACAAGCCCTTATAGTGACAGCAATATGTTGCTTTAGAGAGGTATAGTGCAATCAACACTGTGTCTTAGAAATGCTCAAATCACACCTTATTATTAGTTGCCCTCTGCCCCTCCTAATAGTGGGGCAGCATTGCACTCTAGCGCGACAACTCCAATATCAGTATCAAACTCTTATAGGCCCTGTATTGTTGCTAACACTTCTTCCTGACAGAAACCAGCAATTGACAGCAGGACGTGGTAGCCCAAAGCCTAAAGGTGCACAATGCACAACACAATATGACAACATATTGCACTCTGAGCAAATATACAATTAATGTTAGCAAACAATAGAATAGAATAGGGTTGGGTTCTTAGCAAAAAACAGGTTCTTCTGTCTGTAGTGGCTGATGCCATCAAAGCTCAACAACCTAACACAGAGTGTCAAGAACATGATGCCCCCAGCTTCTTGCCTTATTTAGAAGAAAAGTACAGTATGACATTCTTGTCTTCCCTTCTCATTTTATTGCTGTCATTTTGAAGAAGAGATCTCAGTGGAATGCAATATGGGGCTACCCTGATATGGGCACACCCTCTCATGGGCTCAATGGGATCTGCATAAACTGCATCTATTTTTCAACGTAGCTACTTTTCATATAAGTACAAAGACCGCTATAGGGCAAGTCTGCCTTAGCCAGGGCTCCTCAACCCTCAACACAGTCAACAGCAGAGAAAAATGGCAGGCTTCTTTAAATTGCAAAAACATGTAGAAAATTTATTAAAAAGTCCCATAAATACAAGACTTGAATGACAGCAGTTGTACTACTTGCGATTATGGTGGAGAACATTCCATAGTAAGCGGTATAATAGATGTTGAAGACGTATTTTCATCTGCAGTACTGCGACTGCATAGCTCTGGTCGCTCCGGCTTGGAGCACGGCAGTACCTGACAGGCGGGCGTGGCGCAGGGCGTACATGTTTTTGCAATTTAAAGAAGCCTGCCATTTTTCTCTGCTGTTATCTGCATAAACTGTCTCAATGGAATATATGTCTTTGATAATTTCCCTTCTCCCACAAGGCTGAAAGCTGGGATAGCATCCTCTTAGCCACAAAGCATCATGGTCCCAAAAACTCTTTTAAATAACCTTTGCTATCTAAACACTTTGCAAATAGAAATGTTATTGTCTTTGTCCTAACTAACCCACTTTCTGTTGGATGCAGGAAGCTAATAATATAATCCATCTGGCACATCATCCACACGCATATTCAGAAATTCAATGTGAAGAAGAAAATCAGTTCCTAGAAAAATGTCAGGGTTAGCAAATGTAATTTCATTCTGTTCATAATAGGCATAGACTTCCTAGCAAAACAAAACCAAATTTGCTGTGATTCTAAGTCAATGCCAGTCTGAAGCTTGATTTTATATGATTTCCTGTTCACAGGCGTGGGTGGAATTTTGGTCCCTGGTGTCCATATTGTACATTAGCCCATTATCTCGCTGCCTATACTTTATATTCAACTGCATGTGAATACATCAACATGCACATGATCTACAGTATATTTAATATATGAGATAATGCTATCCCTATCCATTGAGTTTGATGGCCATAAAGAACAAGGGCACAGTCCAAAGTTACTACAGAAGTTCTTAACAATGTACAGTAGTTGGTACATTATTGTAATACCAGGTTCAACATGCATGTTTGGAGATAACATTATTGATATTACCTACCTAGGCATCCATAAAAGTAGCAGACAGCACATTGCATTGGACATCCCTAATTAATATTTGGGTGTTCCATGCTTTTACAAATTGTCCTGTATACCAGTCTATAGACATAAGCAAATAATATGATGCTCTTTATTGAGTTTACCAAATATGATTCACTTTTGTTTGTTATAGGTCTTAAACCTGGTGGACTGATTCTACCATCTGCCATGTCTTTGAAGTCTTGAGCTCTGGGCTAAGTTGGCACTGAGATGAGGGCAGAGGAGGGACATGGGCAGTTGGCAGAGCTCCCTCCATATCTGTCTTACTATAATAGTAACCATTTTTTATTTAGTATATTATTACTTCATATGGTTACATTTTTCTGTCACATTGCTTCTATTGTGGCAACATATTTTTCAATGCTGTACACAAATTTCACTGCTACTCTTCACATCAGTCCCAAATGAAGTTCACAGTCTAACTTGCAAGTCTCAGATGAATACACATACCAGGACCAATTTCATATAACCCTTCTTGTAGAGTGGAAAAGAGAAGCAAAATTGGAAGGACATGCAAACTTCAACCAAATGTTATCCTTGGTTGAATTTGAATTTGGACCCTAGTGCTATCCATACAGATACATGAGATACATTGACATAAGTTCATGTTTATTCATAAATAGAAGAATATAAAGAAAAATGCTCAATATCAATTTATTAGATTACAGTCCTAGAATACATGCAAGCGCACGGATCTCACCGTCAGCCACACAGTGATGCAAACTTGCAATAAATCCAAAGCAAAAATCCAGCACTTGAGCAAAAAATCTACATTTTTATTGAAAATCCATTAAAATAGGCATTTTAGCTCAGAAAAAACACGTAAAACATGTAATCGCCCCTTTTCTTACGCTTTTCGGATGTCTAGCATCCTTGATCACAGCATGTTGCCTGTTACTGTGGTCAAGGATGTTAGACATCTGAAATGTGTAAATGAAGAGGCAATTTCATGTCATATTTTTTCTGACCTAAGATGCCTTTTTTAATGAATTTTTAATAAAAGTTCATATATTTTAAGTTCTGCATTTTCACTTTGGATTTAATGTTTTTTTATGCCAGTTATTTCCACTTAACTTCCTTACTTAAAGAGGTTGTCTAAAAATAGATTTTAATTTTTGTGTCTGGTACTACGGCTAAGCTCCTTTCAGGTAAATGGGGATGAGTGGCAATACTAGACCAAACCCAATGGAAATAAGCTGCACTGTTTCCAGGGAAAAAGCAGAACCTTTTTTTTTTGATAAGTGATTTAGTGATGTGTTAATTATCTGTTTTTGCTGCTCTTTTTGCACTTGCACATCAGAGGCAGGATACATTACACTGAAGAATCATCACTTCTTTATGGTTTATCGTCAAACACATGCTAAGGACTTAAAATGTGTGATTTTTGGTTAGACCACATGAAAATCAAGGTCAATGCACAGCATTCATATTAATTATTGCCTCTGGAAAGATTTTGGGCCTGTGAGTGAGGGCGCACAGCAAGAGGAATTTGCTGGCAGACCCTGAAGTATGGTTCACAAGCTGACTGCTATCTCCCATGTTGATAATCCTATTTCCATCTTTTCAACAGTGCCATTAAACCCAATCATAACAGCTGCAGGAGCAGCTTCTCACTACTCTTGTTACATGTCGGTGACACATTTTATTTTCTTTAAGGAAATAAAGGCCCATTCTATTGACGAAGCTGAAAGTAGACGATTTCTATTTTATTTTATGCAATTTCAGGGTTAAAATGTACAACTGTCCACTTT
The DNA here is from genome assembly GCA_025379985.1 of Phyllomedusa bahiana. Classification (NCBI taxonomy): domain Eukaryota; kingdom Metazoa; phylum Chordata; class Amphibia; order Anura; family Hylidae; genus Phyllomedusa; species Phyllomedusa bahiana. The sequence continues at coordinate 87,290 of JAODAL010007456.1, forward strand.
GCAGTCACTTGGCCAGGCTTGACTGTATTTGGCAGAGTTGAATTTGCACACTGTGAAATCTCATCATTTTCCAATTAGTGAATCTCTTCTATCAGCCTTCCCTGTGGACTGAAGATGTGCATTGTGTGGACAAAGCCTATATTTTATGCTCTATGCTAGAAAGGTGTATTGGACTTTGCAATGTGCTTAAATGCAGTGATGTGTAGATTTAATCTCTTAAACCTATTTGAGGAAAAAATGTAAATTTCACCCCCATGATTTGCATGATTCAATTTAAATGCTGTAGCTTGCTGTCAATGTGGTGGTTAGGAGAAAAGAAGGGCCTCATGTATGAAAATTGTCTAGTTCTAAGACTTATTTTGGTGCCCATAGCAACCAATCAGAGCGCCCCTTTCATTTTATCAGAGCACTATATGAAATGAAAGGGGTGCTCTGATTGGTTGCTATGGGCAACAAAGAAAGTCTTAGACCAAGACAGTTTTCATACATGTGGGCCAAAGTGTTTTTACTGAGTTTTCCCTAGTGAAGATCCTGAGAGGCTGGGCATGACACAGGAATTCAGACAACATTTAGGGAAACCTGTATGATCGGGTTTTCCATCCTTTTCTGGTATAAAATGCACCAAAGTGAGTAGTCTACAATGTATAATGCATCTAATGAATGTGTTCAGCGCATTGTTCGTAAAACTCTACACTTTCTAATGTACCTAACAGGAGGGGGCGTTTTGGGGGTGTTCTGGGGGCATGCCGCACCACACTTGTAATATTAGACACATATATGAATGTGGTTCGGCAAAACTAGATGCATTACTGCTTGGACAGGCAAACCTATTTTACTGTGGTCTGCCTGAGCCTGAGGAGTGGAGCTAGATTTGCTGTTAAGGCAGAAAGAGAGGCATGTATGATCGGGTTTTTCACCCTTTTCTCCTTAAATGCACCAAAGTGAGCCGGCTATGATGTCTAATGCGCCTAATGAATGTGTTATGTAAAACAAAAAGAAGAAAAAAAGGCGCTCCTAGTGTAGATCGTCTGGAATAAAAGTTTATCCGTTGGTCAGTATCGCACTAACCTGATTTTGTTGCGCAATGGTGGAGGCGCAACTCTGCCAGAGCTTATAGAAAGGTCAGTCACACTCACAGCAGCCGCCTTGCTTCCTTGGCTCCAAGCGTTGCCAAATGATAGGAAGATATCAATGATATATTAAAAATCGCAACTAACTTATAGTGTGATAAAAGGGAAAAAAAAGAGGGAATGATGGCGCTAGACTGATAAAGTATAGATACAGTTTATTAGGACATTAAAACAGGACTACGCGTTTCTCGCTGGATGGACCTGGTATGGACCTGATGAAACGCTATCCAGCGAGAAACGCGTAGTACTGTTTTAATGTCCTAATAAACTGTATCTATACTTTATCAGTCTAGCGCCATCATTCCCTCTTTTTTTTCGCTTTTATCAGACTATAAGTTAGTAGTGATTTTTAATATATAATGAATGTGTTAGGCGCTTTGTTCATAAGACTCAACACTTTCTAATGTGTCTAACATGAAGGGCGTTCTGGGGGCGTTAGTGAAGTGTGTCACACCATACTCGTAATATTAGACACATATATGAATGTGGGTCGGTTAAACTAAGCGCATTACTGCTCAAACAGGCAGACCTATTTCAATGTGGTCTGCACGAGCCTGAGGAGTCGAAGTGAAGCTAGATTTGCTGTAAGGGGCAAAAAAAAATGTCCAATATTTCTTTACTTACACCAGTGCAATAATAAAAACTAATTTCTGATAATTATCAAACTGTATAAAATTTAATTATTAAAATTTAATTAAAAATGTTATCATATAAAATTAATATAAAAATATACAACATTCCAAAAATATAAAAATATCTCCTATAAAATGCATTTAAATTTAATAGAATCAGTTTAACATTAAATAACCCACTGTTGTTCAGATTTTACAATTAATATTTACTACATTAAATTTGAAATTTATTTTTGCTGCTCTCACCTTTTATTCTACATACAGCAAGAGTCAGCACACCACAGGTATGGCTGGGACCTGTGGTCCACCGAGCAAGATCAGTACCATAGCTTCTATTCACTGACATGCTATTCTCTTATTTCCAGCCTTTCTATAGCCTTTATACATGTTAGGCACATTACTAATGCACCTAAGTTTCGTAATGCACACATAGACGAGGCGCATCGAACTGTAGACTCCATTTATAATCGCACCAAAACCTCTTTCATTCATTCAGGCGCATTATACACTGAAAACGAGACTCGACAATTCACTTCGAAGCGCCTTCCTTCATACATGTCTCCCATTGTATCAGCTTTAACGACAGGTAACTTAGGGTAACTTGTGTTTTGGAACCTGATCAGCGTGTAATTTCAATGCATGCGGGAGGTGGCACCCAACCGGCCCTATTTACATGCATGTCAATTCTTCTCCCGTGCGTACAATACGATCATATTGTACGCGCGGGGAGACGACGCGTAATTCATAGCTCTCTATGCCGTAATTGCGGCGCGCAATACGCGGTGAAATGCACGACGAAATACGTGGCAATTTAAGCCATGTGAACATACCCTTACTGTCACAGAGAAGTTTTATTAACTGATAATTGCATGTCCTATCTAGAAGGGTAACCTGAAGTTCCTAGGCTCCAATGTAAAATATGTCATAGATCCCCTACCTACTATGTATTATTCATAAGACTGATACCTTCTCATGCGGCACAGGTACAGTACTAGGGTTCAGTTGGCAATTCTCCATCGGCACACATTCAGCTATCTTCCTATTGCCAACTTATTTACATATACTCCTAGTATATTGCGTTTAGATTTTTTGAAAAATTGGCAATGACTTATCTAAAGATACATGTACATAGATTTGCTTAATTTTTAGACACTGTACATACCAGGAATACGCAAACTATGACTTAAAGGGACACTACCATCAACATGACATGCAATATGTGACTATTATATGGATTTTTTTTTTATAATTGGATGCTTGTTTTTTAATTTTATTTTTTTAAGTTCCCCTATGTAAATGACTCTTTCTGACTTACCTTCTGTGAGCTCTGATAGAACAGCAGTGAGAGAATTGCTTGATGGTCCGTCTTTCTGGTCATCTCTGGTCTGAGAAGTGTAAAAATTATCAGAAATACCTTGATAAGTGTAAAGAAACCTCCCTCTTCCCGATGCTGAAAAAGAATATCCCATTATCTTTATATGTATTGTTCCTAATTTAAAATAATCTTATCTATTGTATCTAGAGAGAACAATAGAGCAATCTTTATGTCATTACCTAATATTTGCAATGAGACTTTGTAGACATAAATAGCAGCTGAAGTACAGTAAGATTAGTCTGCTCTGATATTCAAGTTTTCTCTCATTGCTAGTGAAGGACAATATTTTCTATGTAATTTTTTTAAGTGCCAAAATAAAAAGAAATATTGCCAAAATTTCGTTAAAAATTAGTTTTCCAGTAATATTGATTTTAACAAACTCCTTTCTGATAGCAGTGTCCTTTTAAGAAATTGGCATGTTTTCAAGCATTTTTTATCCACATGATATTTTGTTTCTCCAAAAAAAAGACAGGTCTTATATAATTTTTTTTCACAAACACCAGCTATGGCTTATTATTGGAGTAGGGTTTTTTATTGTAAGTAGGCCCAAAAGTTCTTTGGATGCTGTGAAACTCCAGAGCCAACTAATGCACTAGAAATGGAGCCAGGGGGCGTTGGGAGGACCCCAGAAAGCTCCAATACGTGTTTTGTCATAGGAGGAGACTGGGATTAGCAGCAGCAGGGCGATTAAATAACCCAGGCAGGTGATGGAGGCAGACCTTGATAAGGCACTACACCTGGGGTTCTCACTGGTCACTTTGATGGGGAGAGAGCTTACCTGGAGTGTCTTGGAGAACAAGAGAGCTCACCACTGTGATACTTCAGGCGTAGGATGCCCGGTAGGCATCTTGTAGGAGACAGGAGAAGTAAGCCGCAACCTTGCGCTGCCTGTGTGTCGGCTCTCGCTGTTGGGACTGAGGTTCAGAATGGGAATACAGCTACCATGGGATCAAGAAAAGTGGACAATGTCCTCCTAATGGTTTATGAAAACCTTCATTAGGGTTTATTTATACCATTGTACAGAGCTCCAGAGGAGCTCTCTCGGAACAAAGCTATATGGAGTGCTCAGTATCTGTTGCATCTGTGCCCTAGTGCCACAAACGACACCAGTATTATAAATGGAACATGGTAGGTGGGGGGGTCTAGTTAGAGATTTTGCATTGACTCAGGAACTTTGAGTTACACATCCTGTAACCAATGTATATGATGTGGGATTTTTTTTTTACAATTCCATTTTTGTATTCAATAGCAAATGCTACAGCCTTCCGGAAATAAAATTTGACTTTTCTGGATTCATTTTTTTGCTTATCCTTTTCTTTCTCTGAAATCTGTATTCTTTTTTATGTTTAATCATTCATTTTAAATTTCCTGGACATATGAGTGGATATTTCATTATGCATAATAAGATTAAGAGAAATGTTTGGGTTAGACTTGTTAGGCTGCTTTCACACGGTGCAGTTTTGATGCAGTTTTAACTGTGCTCCAACTAAACTGCCTTTATTGCCATCAAGCTTCTCTCAGTTGCCTAGATTGTTCAGAAAAGTGTTTCAAGTAATCAATTACTGTTTGAAGTCTTGTGGATCCCAAACACACTAATTGATTACTTTCCAAACAGTTTAGATAAGTGAAAAAAGCTTGTGGAAATTTAAAGGCAGTTTAATTGGAGTGCAGTTAAAACTGCACTAAAACTGCGCTGTGTGACGGCCCCCTTACACCTGAGTTCAATAAACATGCTATGTTAAGTCATAAATGTGAATTAAAATCTAGCAAGATATCTAGCAATTGTAGAAAATATGGCTAAAATGCATCTAATACATTTAGGGGTAATTGACTATTATATTGAAGTGGGCAGGAAAGGTGAAAGTGCAGTTAGATAACTTTGTTCTTCAAATCAATGCTGTCATAAATTTCAATCCCGGTTCTTTTTATTTTTTAAATTTTTAACGTTTTGCATTGAATATTACATGTTTTGTTCATTTTGTGCATTAGTCTAAGTAACAAGACTTCATTTACTTCTTCAGTATAGAAGAGGTGGTCTTAATACTATCTGACAAGGTATTGAAGGACACTTAGTTGACACTTAAATGTGACCAGAGTGTTAATAGGGCTATTAACATCTTCAAGGTGAAAAGCATTTCAGCAAGTACAGGGTTATAGGCCTTACAGATGCATCATCCTCATCTTTTCTAAGGCCTTCATAAATTGTATAAATTTTGGTTAAACAACAATAAAAAAAGGGTGTGATGGCCAATTTTGAGTAAAGTCACCCCAGCAAGAAAATTTGACTAGCCCATGGAAAATAATAAATTGATCTCCACTTGATGCCCTGTTGGTGCTGTATCTGTATTTAGCTCTATCCTGTTTTTCTGGTCCCAAATTTACCGTTAGATTCTGCTCTTAAGAGGAACCCCAAACCTGAAAAATTTGGTTGCAGTAGATGCTTACACCTAGAATAAATTTCTCTAGCAGCTTTTCTTAGAACTCTTCTGTTTTTCCTCCTGGAAATGTATATATACATTGACGACTGGCGCTGTAGGTGCCCTTGTAAAAGTGTCATGTCCCTCAATACTCTGACGTTGTCTAACCATTGATAACAAAGCCAAACTGTGATAGACATGCCCATTGGTAACAGAAAGGCCGAAATATTGTATACTGTACAAATCTCTATGAAACGGAAAGTCGGGAAGGGTATAGTATCAGCTTATGCACTTTTATGGGTGCCCTACAACTCCCCAAATTTTGTGGAGATAAATGCCATGTGCATAGTTAAAAATAATAAGGCCGTGTTCACACGGGTTATTCCCACGATTTGTCGCCGTATTGAGCGACAAACCGCCGTGAATAAGGGGCCCGGACGGGGCGGGGCCGGACGCCCCGGGGGCCCTCCCGGGCCCAAAAAAAACAAATGCATTGTTTTCGGGGCGTCCGCGCCGTAAATAATGTGCATGTCACTTTCTCCCCCCGCGGCGGAGTCGCCGAGCGGGGAGGAGCGACGGATTCCACTGTTCTCAATGAGAGCAGTGGATTACCGTAATTGCTGCCGCGGATTGGCGCCGTACTGAAGCGCAAATCCGGCGCGCAGTACGGCGCCAAAACGCGGCAGAATAAGCCGTGTGAACGAGGCCTAATAGTCACTTGATTTAGTCAAGACCCATCTCGACCAAGTCTCCTCAGTGAAAGTGGCTGCCTGCCAGAAACAATATGCTGAAGACAAATTTTTTCTTCTGGAAGAATTGGCTCCATATAAACCTCATTAATTATGGTTTATCTGATGTTTAATATGTAATACCAATTCAGATATGTCAACCTGCTGACATGCTTCTGTCATAGTCCTGTAATTTGGGACCATGATGCCTTGATGTAAGGTGCATTATAATGGGTATTTCCTCTTGGCTATCAAATTTTGTTCTCTTTTGCTAGCTCAGGACTGTTATTATTAACCCAGGTTACCTATACTGTGCTTTACTTGTACCAACTCATTGTAGTATGTTTCTTCTATCTGCAGGCCTGAAGAACTCCATTTCAAGTGGCTACAGAAGAACATTGGATAGAAAAATAGTGTCAGGAAGACTGAATAGCACAGAGGTGGTGATGTGCAAATCAAGACAGCTCCTGCACTATAGTCAGAAACATTTACATTCTCTATGGTTCACCACAATGAAATAAACAATGCAGGGTAAATTTGTCATTAGACTCATAGATCCAAAAGATGAGCAGCTATCAGCACATAAAAAGAAACAAATCACATGAGCACACATGAACAACTGTAGAGGGGCAAGGACTAAGACGTCATTGTTCATGTCAATGAATTCTACTATGATGCCTGTACATAGCCTCAGGGATTTCAGTCTTTCAACAATTTTCTCGCTCCCTGTGTTCAGGTTACAACTATGTCATGATCTATAGCAATTCTAGTCTACAAAGCTGTCACATGCCACCAGGCTACTGTCCCAAGTTATTTAATTATGAAAGTATTATCGAGCTCAACTTAGATTGACACAAGAGGTCAGAAGATACTCAAGAAGACAAAGTAAGTGTATTAAATAGGGGGCAAACATAAGGTGACCAGCCACTGTGCTATTTTACAGCCAGTACTGGGAAATTGATCTGAAAGTGCAGCACTGTATGCATAAACTCCTAAAAGATCCAATGTGATATAATATGATAGAATTTGATAATATCATAAAATTGCATGCATTTATGGAGCTATAAAGGGGTATTGTTTCTCTATGTGGAGACCATCAGCTGATGTAGGGAGACACATAGGCAGTGCTCACTAGGATCACATATGGAAATATGTTCTCCTCTAGAAGGAAGAAAAGGGTTTTTTTACTTATTGAAGGTAGCTTACCTAAAAAGTCACCCTTGTTTTGGGATTCTTGCCGCTTGTCAGTACAATGCAGGGTACTGATTGGCTGCTGTAGCTCATACTGCCCTAAGCATCAATATTGAATTTGCCCCTTATATAATGTATAAAATCCTGCTCTAACATGTTCAGTATGGCCATGCAAAATGTAAATGTACCTCTGAGAGGGGCAGCAGGATCAAATAATTTCATATTCTAAACAAACAACTAAAACTAGAGGTTTTTCCCATAATGTCCCTGGTACAGTTAGGCTCTGAATCACACAGTAAGGGCGACATGTCCCAACACGCCACTTTTTTGGTCTATTTTGTACCAAAACCACTTTTGACACCATATTCTTGTTGTAAATGAACTGTCGTACACCAAAACTAGGCGCATTATACGCCGGGCACGACACTTTGTATTGCGCCTATATGTGGTGCACTGTGCTCCCCATCACGCAATGCACATATTGAGGCGCATTACATATGTTATGTGCCTCCGTCGGGCAATGCGCCGCGATAGGCACATTACATATACTACCAATGATATGCAATGCCCCGCAAGTTGCGCAATGCCCCTTTTTTGATGCGATGCGTCTTTTTCGGTGCAATGCGCCTTTTTTGCCGCATTAAGGTATACCTGATGCCAGTTTTTAGAAAGTATCAGACTTTCAGGAACACTTTACACTGTTTTAATGCGCCTAAAACTACGCCACTTTTCGGATATGTCGCCCTTAGTTTTTTAAGCTAAAGCCAAGAGTTGATTCATATGGAAAGGAAAATATAAAGGAAAGATTAACACCTATCATTGCTGCTGGTTCTACTTCTGGCTTTAGTTAAAAAAGCACCTCAACTGAAAAAATAACTGCAACTTAAACTGCAAAAAAGTTCATCCAAAACTGCCAAAAACCTCAGGTGTGATTCCAACTTTAAAGGGGTTGCCCGATCATGCTGTTTCACAGAGCCACAGGCAACTTTCGGCTCACACTTCTTGGTTAGGCTGTGGGTGGTTCAATAGCAGTGATTGGTATTTCAGCTCTGCTATTCCTTTCTGATTCCGATAGAGTGACATGAGTGCAGGAGATTTGTAAACTGTAGTGCACAAGACTACAGAGCACTGAAGAGTTAAACCCGATCAGTAACTAATGGAAACCAGCTCATGTCTTTCAGATAAGAAACAGAACAGGGAGTGACGTCACCAACCTGGCCACCGTTGCAGCCTGTACGAGCAGGGTCAAGTGGCTGATAAGTAGGGAGCATTGTGTACAAAAGCAGGAGACAAGATCTGCTACTAACTATGAACAGAATAAAAATCAGAAAAGCAACATATTTGCCAATAGTCTTTATTTACGTTTGCCTACATGTTTAAAGCTAATTAATGAAATGGGAATACCCCTTTAAACCTTGTATGGAAGAACAAATCATAATTCAACTGAAGGTAATTGATTTTTTTTTTTTTTGTTATGACGTGATATGACGTGATATGCAAACAAGACCATAGAGGACAATAGTATAGTACCCCACAATGTACACATTGTGTTCACATACAAACACTCACAAAACGAGATACACACACAGTCAAGTCATAATATTACAACTACAAGCTAATATCCAGAGTAACCACCGTGTACAGCATGGACAGCAGTTAGTGGGATGGGAGTGACTCAGTAAGGTCCTGTTAGGTTGTCACATATATCTGGAGCCGACTGCATTCCACAGCTGCTGAAGGGTGCGTGGGGGAAAATCCATAGAGCGAACATGATTATTGTAGTGGTCCCACAGATGCTCAGTTGGCTTCAAGCCTGTGATATTAGGAGGCCATGGCAGTACTTGAAATTCTTGGTCATGTTCTTCCAACCAATGTCAGACATTTCTAGCCTTGTAACATGTCGCATAGTCTTGCTGGAAAATCCCATCTGTCCAAGGGAAGACAATCAACCTGTATGGGTGTAGAGAATTTGCAAGGATGGATATATACACAAATAGGTGGAAAGTGTCTTCCATATGGATAAATGGATCCAGAGAATGCCTCAAATCAATCCGCAAACCATAATGCTGCCCCCACCAGCTTGTGATCTTCCAAAAGTGGTTGCAAAATGTTTGTTTTCTGATGTTTCTCATCTGACACACCAACATCCAACTGTTCAATGAAGCAGACAACATACTTGATCAGAAAGGCAACCCTTTGCCTGTCAGCAAAGATCCAAATATGATGCTGTTGGGAAAATTAAAGCCTTTCCTGCAGATTAACTTTCCCTACAGCAGCACGCAAATACTGTAGTTCACAAACCGCACAGTTTAATAATTACTGCCACCATTGACCCAAAGCCAGAAAGCATAACTTTTTTCCCCGTTTTGCCCATGACAGCAACGAGGGATATGTGTGCAGACAGCCTATCTCACACCTTATACACCCACCAAGCCAGCTCACCATGTGACTTTCTTCATGATCTAAATGACACACACCTCTAAAGTAGGAAGTGATCATAATTTATGTGACTTGACTGTCTAATTGTTAGCTTAGCTCAGAGCATTTGATAAAATATACTTTATGAATTTAGGGCCACATGTATGAAAACTGTCTTGGTCTAAGACTTTTCTTGTTGCCCGTAGCAAATAATCAGAGCGCCCCTTTCATTTCATATAGTGCTCTTAAAAAATGAGAGGGGCATTCTGATTGGTTGCTATGGGCAATTTTCATACATGTCCCCAGAACTGTACCAAAGTGTCTCCACAGCAGTAATTTTCATTTCTAAGACCCAGTTGCATATTTGATTAAGAATGCTTTCCTAATTTTAATGATAGTGCCATCTTCTTTTAACTTGAGCATTGCCCCCCTTGTCATTATTAACATACACTTTTAGATCAGTTTGCCAAAAACAATTACGATTGAGAAATATATATGATTATGGGTGTTCATAGTGATAATTGTCTCATGGAAATAACCTACCCCCTCAATGATAAATTCTAAGGGCCACATGTATGAAAACTGTTTAGGTTTAAAACTCACTTTTTTGCCCATAGTAACCGATGGGCAAAACAGTGAGTTTTAGACCTAAACAGTTTTCATACATGTGTCCCTAAAAATCAAATTAAAAAAATTGAAGAACCAAAACGTATAGCTGGTATTGTGTGACTTCACCGGCGAGAGGTAAATAGAAGTCTATACATATAGATTGATATCAATATATGCAAAAAATTAGATTTTTATGGTTAGTTTTACTAATTGGGTAGGGAAGGGTTAGATGACAGTTTAAGAGCGAGATAGTGAACTGTGATAAAGGGGTGCACTGAGATTAAGTATTGAGCTGAAATCAGATGGTAAGCAAAGATTGGGGCTGTAAATTAAATGGAATCTGTCACCAGGATTAAAGGGGTGTTCTGGGACACACGTCTGTCACTACTTTATGCTGCCATCATAGAAAGTGAATACTTAAAGGGAACCTGTCACATAGGTTGTGCCCCCATTGCTGAGGACTACACAAGCTAGTGTCAGACCTGCTGTTCCCAGCACTGGGACCCTTATTCTGTAAGATGCAGCAGTTTTAGAGCATTTACCCCTTAAATCTTAGGTGTTAGCTCCACCCACCAAAGACTAGCTCCGCCCACTGACAGTTATTCTCAAGTTTCTACCTATTCAAAGTAATAGGTTTGTCAGTTGAGGTGGGCGGGGCTAGCCTCCGATTGGCCGGGTTTGAAAAAAAGAACTGACACTCTGAAGGACTCCTCGAATGACTCTTCTGGCTGAAAACTGCAGATTTGAGCATTAAATACACGAAAACTACAGCATTTTACAGAATAAGGGACACAGCGCTGGAAACAGCAGGCCTGACGCTACCTTGTTTTGTCCTCAGCCAGGGGGGCAAAAACTATGTGACAGGTTCTCTTTAAAGGGGTGTTCCGGAACATAACAATGCTCATTTGTCTCGTTTGGGCAGGATTAAAAATAGAAAATAAGACTCATACTTACCACCGTTCACTCCCAGCAGCCGGTCCGTTCATTAAGAATGTAAAAAGTGAACGTTTGTTGTTCACATAACAGCTGCAGCCAATCACAGGCCACAACGTCACCTGCATGTGACCTCCGTGGCCTGTAATTGGCTGCAGCTATGACATGAATTATGACCATTCAGCGCTATAGTCAGGATGAATGGAGCTGTTCCCGGGAGTGAACGGGAGGTGAGTATGAGTCTTATCTTCTATTTTTAATCCTGCCCCGACAGACAAACAAGCATTGTTATATCCTTTAAGCACGCTCTCTCTGATGGCACCGTAAAGTAGTGACAGATGTTTGTCAGTTATGTGTAGCTGTATTATAATGTTTAAATTATGAGCTATGAGTGCAGTGTGAGTACTTAGAACCGAGCCTGGTGCTTTCTTGTGTTGTAGGCTTACCCAACCCATCTATCACTGATTGATAGCTTTCTCCCTATTACTGAACATAGGAAGAAAAATCTGTCAAACAGTAGTGGGGACGGGGAAGCCTGTGGCACATGAAAATTGCCGACTAGTAGTTCTCAGCTCTGCAACTAATAAACTGCAAGTTTCAAAAGACTGACACCATGGTCACATATGACCAACACTGCAAAATTAGCATGCCTGTCACTACTTCATGCTGTCCTCACACAGATTCCCTTTAAAGCCATTTCCAATTTTGTATTTTTCTTAAAGGGCTTTTCCAAGACTTTTAAAACCCTCTCTACCACTTCCCACTGTGCTGAAATAGAAAATGGGCCCACACTTACCTCTCCCACCACCACTGTTCCAGCAGTGCCAGAGCTGCAGTGTTCCCCGCTGGTCCCTTATTGATAACGTCACATTCATAGATCACATGATGCTGCATCTAATCTGCATGTAAAACATGTAACCACAAAGGTCAGTGATTGGCTGCAACATCATGTGATCCATGAAAGTAACATCATCAGTGAGGGACTCTGAAGGTCTGGCAGCGCTAAATCGGTGGTGATAGGAGAGGTAAGTGCGATTTAATTTTCTATTTAAACACAGTAGGAGGTGTTAGGGAGATTTTTTAAAAATCTTGGAAAACCCCTTTAAATATACGGTCAAGACTTAGAGAACTGATGTTACTGTACTATGCCTGCTTCACTATTTTGAGGAGTTTTCTTACATTTCAAAATCTTTTAAATCTAGAAGTTAAAAGCTTTCTGTTTTCCAACACCATTCACCACGTTTGATAAAGTTGACCTATGTCTCTTATATCTTTGTGGTGGCAAAATCAGAAACATAGAACATAGATGGTAGAACTCTACTTAAATAATTTCCTTTGTATTTCTGTCTTACGGTAAACACTTGTCTACACCCAGGCATGTTTTCATTCACTCACTGCTGATTTTCCAAACACATCAACTGGAACTTTGTTCTAGGCATCTACTAGTACTACTACTCTTGGTAAAATAATATTTTCAGGCATCGATTCTGATCTCCCCCCCCCCCCCACTAACTTCAGATTGTGCCCTCTTGTTCTTGTGTTTAGTTTTTTTTTTAGAGACATTTCCCTTCTGCACTTTATTTAAAGGGGTTGTCCAGTGGAGATAATTAAATAGTGTTTAATAGGGCAGAGCTTGCAGGAAAGGCTCACGTTCCATTCACTTACAATGAAGCGCCAGCCTCTTCTGCGACTCAGGATGAGAACTTGGAGGTGAACAGGATAAAGTAAGCCTGGCCCCGGCAAGTAAGGGCATGTTCACACGGCTTATTTGGACGAGGTTTTCGGCGCGTTTCCTCGCCCAAAACCACATCACAACCTGGATCAGGTTTTCGACGAGGTTTTCACCCATACCAATTAATAGCCAGGACAAAAACTGCGCCCAAAAGCGTGCCCAAAATTGCGGCAAAAACTGTGCCGAAAACACGCTTCAAGAATTGACATGACACTTCTTTCCAAAGAAGCGTGTAAAAACTTTGTTGTGTGTGAACTACAACGTGGTTTTACATAGGAATCAATTAAAGAGAACCTGTCACATAGATTATGCCCCCCTAGCTGAGGACAGAACAAGCTAGTGTCAGACATGCTGTTTCCAGCGCTGTGTCCCTTATTCTGGAAGATGCTGCAGTTTTCAGCCAGAAAAGAGTCATAGAGTCATTTAAAATCCGGCCCACCTGAGGATAGCCCCGCCCACCTCAACTGATACACCTATTACTTTGAATAGGTAGAAAGGTGAATAACTGCCAGTGGGGGGGGTTAGCTGACAGTTCTTCATGTTTCTACTTATTCAAAGTAATATGTTTATCAGTTGAGGTGGGCGGGGCTATCCTCAGGTGGATGGGGTTTTAAATGACTCCTTGACTCTTTTCTGGCTGAAAACTGCAGGTTTGAGCACTAAATACTCGAAAACTACAGCATCTTCCCGAAAAAAGGGACACAGCGCTGGAAACAGCATGTCTGTCACTAGCTTGTGCTGTCAGGGGGGCATAATCTATGTGACAGGTTCCCTTTAAATTAACTGGGGGCGTTTTGGAAGCGTTTTGTGCGAGGTTTTGGGCGAGGAAACGCTCCGAAAACCTCGTCCAAATAAGCCGTGTGAACATGCCCTTACAGAGCAACAGTGGTGGTGGTGCTGTGTGTGTGTGCGTGTATATATATATCAATAAAATCACCCACTTTGACCCCATTTAAAAATGTAGTTCTGGACAACATATTTAAGTGTTTTGATGCCTCTATACCGCCATTTTGTCTTTTAAGCTATACAAATTATTTTGGCAAAACCGGTCGTCTATACTTAGAACGCCAACTGAAATTAATGGAAAATGAACATAAGCGCAGCCACTTCACCGTTCAGAATGGGGAGTTTTAGGGGCACATTCTGGAGATAGTTGTAGGCCCTCAAGGTGTGCTCTGGTGGTCTGACATGCTACAGTAAAGCAGCTCACCACCAAAATGAACCAGATATGTTTAAAATAATAGTTCCACGAACCCTACTATAGCACTCCAAAGCAGACTGTTGGTCACTGCACCTATGCTAACAAAAATGTATCAACAGTACAGGCTTCAATTTTCACAGCAATATCGGAATTGGACTACTGCTGATCTCTCCAATGAATTTTGTTTTCTGCTTCATTGAACTGATGGACATTGGCTTCTCAGTTGAGAAACATCAGAAAACAAACATTCCGCAACTATTGCTGGAAGAACACAAACTGGTGGTGGCAGCGTTATGATCTGGGGAATGTTTGTGGTCATTCTCTGCACCCACTCATCCATGGGGAAGGCACTTTCAACCAATTTGGGTATAAATTTATTATCGCAAATTATGCTGATTGTCTTCCTTTGGACAGATGGGATCTTCCAGCAAGAGAACGCGACATGTCACACAGCTAGAATTGTTCAACATTAATTGGAAGAGCATGGCCAAGATTTCCAAGTACTTCCTTGGCCTCCTAATACTTCAGTCTTGAACCCCATTGAACATCTGTGGGAACACCTCAGTCATCGTGTTTGCTCTATGGCTGAGGCGTAACATAAAGTTCCTGGGCCCTAGTGCAAAAGTGAAATGGGGCCCCCAAGCTACTAGCACCATTTACAGCACGGTTATTGTCTTATGTCACAGAAGGGCTTTTGGGCCCCCTCAAGCTGCAGACCCCGGTTGCGACTGCTACCTCTGCACCCCCGGAAACTACGTCCCTGCTCTATGGATCCTTCCTCACATTCCCTCCAGCAGCTGTGGGATGCAGTCAGCATGGCTCCAGATACCTGTGACAACCTACCAGGACCTTATTAAGTCACTCCCAGCCCGTCTAGCTGCTGTCCCTGCAGCACACGGCGATTACCAGCTAGTCATAATAATGTGACTTGACTGTGTACATATTAAGTCATTGCTTGACCAATACCAACCAATGTAATACATATGGATACTTAATCTGTGTCATACCTGTGTTCTTCAACCCAAATAAAATATACAATATCCCAGCTTTCAAGGATATTTGGGTTGGTTATAGCTTTTCAACCCTTCCTGACTTGCTATTATCAGGCTACGGCACGCATGTGAAACAGCAGCAGTTTAGCCATTGATTTTTAAATAGAGCCTCAATTGAACAACGGGGGGATATGCAGCATAATACACTGGCATCTTGGTCTGTTCATAAATCAACTTCATAGCGTGTGGCAGAGCAATGGCGGATGTTTCAATGTAGAAATGAAACGTCAGGCACATGTTACTTAAAAATGCATCAGCCACTGACACAAGACAGCAGAGTCCTCTTTTGATCAAACTGAGCTCCTGAATGATTTAATTTGTAGATTTGACAGTAAGTGTAAGCAGTATTGAATTGAACAGGGAAGACAAATAGACAAGGAGAGACCAAGGGGACACAAAATGATGGCTGAATAGAATATATAATGATGGGAGAGGTGAAGTGATATTGTAAACTAAATTATTTTGGGACAGCAACCAGCTTGACTTTATCTAATTATTTATCCGGTTTTGTCATCGGGAAAGGAGTATGACACAAAGCAGAAATCTATATGCTAAAGTCATTTTGTTTTAGAATAACGTTAAGTGGAGATTGTAGATTAATGTGTTTGCTATTGTAATGTGTTATAAGAAGAGGGAGCTCACAACAGCAGCAATATATAATATACTCCAAGATATATTACACAGTGACAAAAGATGCTGGTAATAATATTTCGGAACACGTTTTTTTACTTCTGTATATCATAAAACCTAGTATGAAAAATATTCTAGGGCTAGGAGAAAACTAGTGTCATGGGATGTCTACAACAGATCATCTCATGATACAAATTTACTAATTAGGGTTTCAAGCCATGTTACGTTCTCAGTTTTGAAAACAGAATAATTTATAACCTATAATTGGTTGGGATTAGCAAGACAAAACTGAACCTTCTTGAATCCTTTTTTATATTCCATGGTGGACTGACAGTGGTCTGAATTGCTGGACAATAAGGCTCATGGACCCATGATTACCCATCTTTGGCCGCAATAAAGCATGGTGCGCTAAAGAGTGTTGCACCCCATTTGTTCTAGAACTTGTGGGGGTCTCTGTATTCATATACCTCAATGGGGCATATCCGCAGATAAAATTTTGCACTACATTAAAGAGGTGTTCTGGGACCGATCAATGCTCATTCGTCCATTGGGGTATGAGTATAAAATAGAAGAGAAGACTGATACTTACCTCTCAGACGCCCCTGTTCATTCCTGGCTGCCAGTCCGTTTATCCATGCTGAGGCAGTGAACGTTCATTGTTCACATGACAGCTGCAGCCAATTACAGGCCAGACAGATCATGTGCACTTGATGTTGTGGTCTGTGATCGGCTGCACCTGTCAGAGGAACGATGAACGTTCATTGCTTTAATTAATATTACCAGTAAACAGGTGAAATATTTACAGCTAGGAGGTGTTTTCTGGTCTCCTGTCCAGATTCCTAGTTTAAAGTTTCTCAATCTCATAAAAAAAAGTTATATGAGCCCCTAAAAAATCATAAATGTTTGGAAAAAAATCACTTTACTAACAAATGCTCCTTAAAGGTACTATCAAAATTTAAGTCTACAAGTGTGTTTCACATACGGTGCTAGGTGGGTGGTGGTAAATAATATAGTGTGTTAGGTTTTATATGGGAAGGCAGGTTATATTCCATGGCATGCACTGTAGTCAAAGATGTCAGTGGCCACACCTGATTCTAGCGGGACAGTTCTGGATTTTGGGCGCTGTCCGCTGTCATGGGAAGCTTTCCGAATATTCTGATTCTAACTGTATCAGCATTCTCAGAAATCAGATACAACTGGACACATTGGTGGTTCGCCTGGAAGCTTGGCATAGGCAGGCAAGGTGTCATCACTGCATCTCTCCCACCCTTAAGTCCTGAACAAAATCCTTGAAAGCTGCTGTCCTAAATGACCATGTAGTCAAGTAGCCTAGACAGGACACCAGTCAGAGGGGACACTATTAAAGTAGGAGGCACTGTTGCTGCTTGTCGTCATTTTATCCTGGACAGGCGGGTAGGAACCCAGACAGTTTTATTTGAATGTACGCCCTAGGAGGATTGCAAGTGGGCAACAATATGACATTTGTTCCCAGTGGGAGATTGGCAATTGTGGGCTGCAGCTGTATGGTGTGAGCAGGTCATTCTTCCCATTACTACACCCACATGAGTATATTAATTATGAAACTGATGGGGACTGGGCAAACAGAGAGGTGCAAGTTTAATCAGGAGAGAAAACATTAGGCAGGAAAGGGGGTGAAGCACATGTAGTGAAAAAAATAACAAAGGAACATAAGGCAGGAGAAGTAAACAGTACCTGACATGAACCCCGGGGCACCCAATAGGTTAGAAATACAAAAGCTGACTAGTCAAGGTAGCAGATACTTGGCCTGTGCTTGTGATTGCCATAATTCCAGAGGACTGGAGCAAAGTCATATTGATAAAAGAACCAAGGAAAGGAGAATGCAACTACAGAAGCAAACCTAACAAATCTTGGTAAATTGTCCCCTGACTCATCAGACAGTGGTTCTGTCCAAGGAAGATGGGGAAGATGAAAAGTTAATCAGCCATTAGCAAATGGAATGGCACTTAGTAGGGAGAAAAACAGGGAGGTGAAGGGGGAGGAGTAAGCTGGCAAAGAGAGTAAAAGTAGGAGGGGTGATGGATACTTACACTCAATCTTTATCACTTACTGATTTACCTTTGTCATCTCACGTGGTTAAGAAGAGTTAGAAAGGGTAGACAAGCTCCAAGATGCTTGTACCGATTTCCATCCCCTATACCAAATACAGTTTTTACATGATATGCTAAAATATACTGGCTTTACAGATTACTGACCCGGATGGATCTTACCTAAAAAATAAGCTTTACAGAAAAATACAACACTGGTCTTTTGCAGTCACAGGCAAAATACACAGCAATTACATCTAGTCAGATTGTATCTGATTATAGAGATTCTCTTTACTTTAACCCCTTAAGGACCCAGCCTGTTTTGACCTTCCTGACACAGCCCTATTTTTGAAATCTGACATGTGTAATTATGTGAGATAATCTTTGACACTTTTACCATATCATGTGATTACAGAGAATTGTTTTTATGGTGCACATTGTGCTTAAGTTAGTAAGAAATTTTTGGATCCATACAATCCTTTGTTGTGGTTTGTGAAATAAAATATCAAAATTTCATGAAAATTTGGAAAAATTGCGCATCTTTGAAAGTTGCAAATATTCTGCGTGCAACAAGACAGTAATTATTCAACGACAAAATATTTATAACTAGATCTATATATTTCCACTATAGGTTGGCATAATTTTTTAAATGTCTTTTTTTTTTTTTTTTCGACATTAGATGGCTTAGAAATTTAGGAGTTATTTCTTCACATTTTTCAAGAAAATTTTGCAATATACATTTTTTTTAGGGTACATTTCCACTTTCTGGGACGTGGCTTTTGAGGGGCCTGCATGTTAGATACCCCCTTAAGTGACGCCACTCTGAGAATTATAGAACCTTAACGTATTACAAGGCACTATTTGGAGTTTGATTAACCCTTCAGGAAATTAAAGCAAAGGTTGTAGGTGAAATTTCAACAAAATTTCACTTTTTTGTTTGCAGATTTTCAATATTTATCCATTATTCACTGGGAACTACGGTAAATGGACTAGGTAAATGCAACTTAATATCTAATTCCACAGGTCTGCCGTTTTTAGGAGATATCCCATATGTGGCCCTAGGTGCACCTATATCCTCTGGGTCTCATTTTCAATATGTTTTTATTTAGGTGCCATTTCAGGTTTGGGGACAACCTGAAGGTGATTTAAAAACTTAATAAACACCCCTAAATAGACGAATATTGGAAAAACTTAACAATCCTTACTTGAATATATCCTGGGGGGCATTGAGTATATAGACCCCACAGGTGATTCACAAAATTTTTTTAGCATAGGCTGTGATATTAAAAAACATTTTTTTTTCATATAATCTGCAATTTTAGCTTAAAATGTGGGGGGGGGGGGTAATATATACAGGAATCCTGGGAAAAAAGATTCCCTAAAACTTTGTTAAGCAAGTTACTTCTCAAGTTCGAAATATACCCTACATGTGGGTGTAAATGCTGTTTGGGTACATGCCCAGGGCGTATAAGGGGAGGATGCTCGCTATTTGGTTTTTGGAAAGCTGATTGTGGTTGGGCCAATGTCGCTTTTGCAAAGCCCAAAGTAGCAGAAAAGAAACAGTAGCGAAACCTTCCAGAAGTCGCACCCATTTTGATTCACTCCCTTAAGGGATCATCATATAGGGAGTGTGTACTGTGAATTTCTTGGATGATCAGGTTTCCAGTAGTTTTTTTTACTATTGGGCAATGAAAATTGGGGGGAAAAACGCACAGTCCTCTGGTCATTGGTTTTTTGAGTTTAAATTTTTACAGAATTCGCCGTGAGTGTATAAGATGTGATAACTTTACTATGGGGGGTCGGTACAATTACAATGATATAGATTTTTATATAGTTTTATTCTGTTTTATTACTTTTTACACAGTAGAAATACGTCTATAAAACATTGCGTTTTTATGTTGACCTTTTATGACAGCCATAACTTTTTTTTTTTGCTGTGTTGCAGATGCTGTATATGGGTCCTTGTTTTTTGCGGATGTGTGAAGTTTTTATTGGTACCATTATTGGGGTGCTGCTGATGCTATGTTCAGTTTTATTAAGGTTTTTCTGAGATGGGTGTTTTGAACAAAATACAGCAATCTTGGTAGTGTTTTTTTATTTTTTTTTTTATATACGCGGTCACTGTTACGGTATAATGAATTGTAGCTTACTCGCAGGTCAATACGATTACACCATACCCAATTTGTAATTTTTTTATGTTATACTGTTTTATTACATAAAAACACTTTATTTACAACCAGGAATAATACGTTTTTGCATCGCCATTAGTCTGAGAGCCACAACTTTTAAATTTTTCAGTGCTTGGAGGTGTGTAGGAACTTGTTTTTTTGCGAGATGTGTTGACGTTTTTATTAGTTATTATTTTTTGGGGGGACAAGGCTTTTTATCGCTTTTAAATCATTTTTTGGAAGCCCAGGGTGAAAGAAAAACTGCAATCTAGTAGTGTTTTTTATTTTTATTTATAACAGGCTCACGTGCAGTATCCGTGATAAGTTAGCTTTACTCTTTGGTCGCTACGATTATGGCGGATACCCTATTTATATAGTTTTTTTATGTTGAAGCACTTTAAAAAAAAAAAGAAAAGTGTTTTTAGTGTAAAACTATATTTAATGAATCACGATTCTTCTGAGAGCTATACATTTTTATTTTTCCGTATACAGGCTGTGTTAAGGAATTTTTTTTGTGGGATGACTGACATTTTAATTGGTTACAAACTTGCGTTTCTAGGAGTTTTTGATCGCTTTTTATTCCATTTTATGTGCTGCGGGTATGAAACAATAATCTTAATTCTATGATTGTTTTTTTTGTTTTTTTTACGGCGTTCACCGTTCGGGGTTAATTAACATGACAGTTTAGAGGGCAGGTCGTTACGCACGCGGCGAATTAACTAATATGGGTTCTTTATTTATTTTTTTATCTTTTTGGGGCGATTGGCAGTTTGTAAAGGGGAAAGGGCGGTGTACGTATTTTTATTTTATTTTTCGTGTTTGTGTTTACTTGTTTTTCACTTTTTTTTTTACTTTTTTTTCACTTTTCAATTTTATTTTACTTTTCCCCATAGGGGATTTGAATGAGAGATCTTTAGATCTCTCATTCAATAGGAATCTAGTGAATAGCTTGTTGCTTTGACTGGTTCCTATGAACAACTTCAGTCACGATGGGGGCCATTGCCCACAGGGCACACCCGGGGCATCGTGACGTCACAGAAAACCCCGGAAAAGGGCATTCTCTCCCCCCTGTGCTGTCTGTCAGAGGGCAGGGGGCTGCCGGATTCCCCTTTTCCGTGCAGTTGCTGGGGCCCCGACAGAGAGCAGGAGGAGGGGTTCTCCCCTGCGTCTTCCTTTAGTTATTGCGCCCCGATCGTGTGAAAATTTAAAGGGGGTTTAAACCCCCCCTCCCCCCCCCGGGAAAGCGCCCGGGGTCGGGGTGACGCTGGGGGGGAATGTAAAGCTGAAATTTATAAAAGCTGAAAACCCCCCCGCCCGATCGCGCGAACTCTGCTTTAGAGTTGGCGATCCTCGGATTTTTCCCAAAACGCCCAAAGGGTGGGGGGTAAACCCCCCAAACAAACCTGGACGTATGGTTACGTTAAGGTTTTAAAAGGGGTTTAAATTTTCATCCACCATAGCCTTCCCGGGCCCTGGTGGCTCAGTGTTAGCACAGTTGTTTGTATTTTCTTCCTGAGTTTGTGTGTTTCCTGCGGGGGGTTTCTTTGGTTTTTCCCCCTTCCAAACATACTGATAGGTTTTTAAAAATTGGTTTTGGCTGTGCACATCCCTTTTAAATTTTTAAAAACGTAAGCATAGGTGCACCCCCTGGCAAGGCAAAAAGCATACATCTTAAAACAAATATCAGTGGCACACTAAAAAACTAAGTAAAAAATTTAAGGGATTTTGGAATTTTTTGAAAATGCATTAAATGCTAAGGAAATAAAAAAACCTGGGATTTTTTAGTTCCGCATTATGATCAAAAAAATTTTTTAAGCTCACCTCCAATAGTGTCAAGGGGGGGTCCCAGTACAGGGGTGAGTCCCTAACAAATAAAATGTTAACCCCACTAGGAGTCCATTCAGACTACAAAAATCCCCAGGGGGTGATAGGAACTTTTCTATGAATTTTCCCCGCACTGGGGTTTTAAAGGGGGGTTTGGGGAGTGCAGCAAGCCATTGAAGTTGCCATTCATGTTAGTGTGCCACTGATATTTGTATTAGATGTATACTGATAGGTTAGTATGGAGTTTAGACTGTAAGCCCCAATGGGAGCAGGGACCAATGTGAATAATAGCAATCTCTGTGCAGTGGAATATAAGTGTATAAAATAAATATATAAATCTCTTGACCTTTCTCTGCAGAGTTTTCTGGCTAGACATTCTAGGTTTCTCCCCATATCATCATCCTACCCACTTTCTCAACACATATTCCACATCCCCCTGTTCCCTTGTGCCCGCTGTGCTTCACCATGATATCCACATTTTTTTTGTATAGTTTTTAAAGCCTGCCACTTGTTCTAAAATCACTAGTGATCTATTCCCTGCATTGTCCAGAAGCATTTCAAGATTCCTAAAAAAAACCCTTCTTAAATTAATATAACCGGATAGACTGGGCATAGATCCCACGTGACACTATGTATAATTAATAATAAGGTCATTTAAGGTTTTAGTCATTTCTAAATGTAGTAGTACCAGAGTAAGATATTTTCTACAGGGATTTTTTTTCATATTTGTACTTGTTTTTCCTTTTATATAAATTTATTGATTTCGTTTTTTTTTTACATATTTGTTTGTACCTCTTTGGGACTTGACCATGTAATTGTTAAAGAACATCTATATTATGCTTCAGTACTTATGTTAAATCCCAGCCATTAGAATGAGGTTTTGTTGTTATGTTACAGACCTATTGAAACATTGCTTCAGTTTTTATTTTAGATTTTTAGGGCAATACAAAGTGGTTTTATATGTGTTTATAGCCTTTAAATAGGTCATACACATTCCAAAAACAGTAGCACACTATCAACTAAAGAAACTATCAAACATAGGAATTTTTGAAAAAGCATTTCTGCTATCTAGGATACACATTTTAGGAGGTTCTTAGTTCACATTTTTGATCAAAATTGCTTAAGTCCACCTCTGAAACTTCAACGGGACCTCAATGCAGGTAGGTCCTACTCTATTTTGTTACCTCTCTTTAGCAGAAATGCTTTTTCAAAAATTCCTATTTCCCCTTTTATAGTTTCTTTAGTTGATAGTGTGCTACTGTTTTTGGAATGTGTATGTATGTTACTGCCACACCAGTGTGCACCTATGCTCGTTTTTTTCAAAAAGGTTTTTTGATGTGCAAAACCATATATTGTTTCTAGTTTAAACGGATTGTGGTTTAAAAAAATCCACTAATATCTCCATTTACACATAGACCTCTGGGATCCTGAGATATTATGATTAATTTATTGCAATGTGTCCTTGGATCCAGCAGAGGATATTTTGGTATTCTGGCGGGCCAGCCTAACACTGGCGCTTAAATCATGATGTTGCTACAGCTTTCATAATTTTCCTAACCCCCCATGTGGGAACAACTTTTTAATGCTTTTACTTATGCAACTGATTCTGAAACTGTTCATTGATACAGTGTACCTTACGTTAATGCTTAACTTTGGTTGATACATTCTGTATTTGATTTTTAAAAATACAAAAATTAAGTAAACATTTGGAAATTTGTTTAAATATTTAGTTCTATGCTTGTAAGACAGATAATCATACCACACAAAATCATTAATAATTAACATTTACCATAACTCTGCTTTATGTTGGCATAACTTATTAAACATCTTCAATTTTTATAAGATTAGCAGCAATTTTTAAACAGATTTTTTATGAAAGCAGTTTGAAGTAACTTTAAATTTACTGTATGTTAATATAACCCATATATTCTTATTTTAACAATAACCCAACCCTTCAGTTGTTTTTTAAAAAAAAAAGTAAAATTGAGATGAAATTAAAAAAAAAAATATTTGCCTATTTTTAGTTTTAATCTATTAACATAGGAGGTGTTAAAGGGGTTGTCTCACCAAGCTATTAGGCTAGGTCTAAACAGCACAGGCTTACCATCGGATTTTCGGATTCAGTATTTTGAATCTGCCGAAAATCCAACCCTATCCTGTGCTGCATAGACAGCAACCAAAAATCTTTACTGTAGTCTACACACCATGGATTTTTTACCGTCAATTTAAAAATCCGGCGAAATATGCAACATGTTGTAATTCCGCAGGATTCTGCCGGATTGCCATTGGATTCCTGTAAATTCAATTGTACAGGGCCGACAGCAAATCCGAAAAGCCGCCGCAGTTTCTGCGCAAAACTGTGCCAAAAAACGCAGTCCAGCAAATGTCAAAATGCCATCGGATTTTGGACGACATTTTAACATTTGCTGTGTAGGCCTAGCCTAGAGTCAAAAGCAGATACAGATTCATACATGCTGTCTCTTCCTGGTCAGGCAGACATGTGAGAAGGAAATGTTATCTATAAGTGCAGAGAGCTGCAGAGCTCATAATAAACAAACAAAGGAGACTAATGACTTGTTTGAAATAACCTACCCGACCTATCCTCATCCCAGATAAAACAGACCAGAGACAGTAACCTAGAGAAACCTGTGTGCACTCAGAGCTGATAACATCTATCTTATCTCCTCAACAAAGCCAAAAAATAAAGCAATATATTTGGAAAAACTCTTCAATTACCGGTCCCTACATGTTTAAAGATAATCTTTGCAGTGAGACAACCCCTTTAAAAAGAAAAAGCAACTCAACATTAGGATGTTTTTTCAACACCACTTCAATTTTTCAGAGGCTTTGAGATGCCACCCTTTAGCCCCTCTAGAAATTCATCTAGGGGTTTAAGATGAATTTTGACTACGCAGGTGTTTCATATAACTTTGTAACAGTAAAAATGAAAAATTTAATGTTTCTACCTAAATGTTATTTCAGCCTCAATGTTTCATTTCAACAAGGTGTAGTAGGAGAAAAAGCATCACACAATTTGTTATGCAAATTATTACAAATTAAGAAATATCCTATATGTGGTCCTTTTCTGCTGTTTGGGCACATGGGCAGGGCTCCAAAGAGAAGGGGTGGTGTTTAGTAGATTTTGCTGGAATGGTTATTGGATTGCCATGTTGCATTTCCAAAGCCTAAAAAGTGGAAAACTGCCATAACAGTGGAAAACTCCAAGAAATTACCCAATTTTTTAAACTGCACATCACAGAATATTATTTATGGGTGTAAATGATCGTCTCAGTTCAGAAATAACCTCCAAGGTACTACTACAGTGGAAAGCACTTAAAGCTGATTTTGGAAACTACACCTCTCGATGAATTCATTTAGGAGTGTGGTAAGCATTTTTATGGACACATGTTTTGATTAAATCAATGAACATTAAATGATGCCAAAAGAGAGTTGCAATTTTCCCATAGATAAACCACTCATCCAATATATTATGCCTAGTGTGTGTCACTGTTAAAGTCAACTTTCTAATATTTATGTTGTTTTAGAAATCTTTTGCCTGGAAATGAAACAGAGCTCAATGGGTGTGAGTGCATCATACACATTTGAGGCCTAATTTGGTTAATTTCAACATCACTGGCCAATAACTGCAGAGGATATGAAGGGAAACAGTAAAAGAAAACCTCAAAGTCCCATTTTGGAAACCACAAACCCCTTAAGACACCTGTGACAGAGTACAGTAAGCATTTTGACTCCGTAACTGTATTGCAGAAATGAATATGCAACATATGGTACAAAGTGAAAAATGCTATTTTTATACAGATTCGTCATTTCAATGCCTAATACAGTATACCCAGCTTTTGCCACCAGAGAAAGGCTACTGAACACCTCTCTGTGCTCTAGCAGCCTCGGCCAGGCTGGTAATGTCCCTGCTGTGTCTTATCAGTAGCACAGGAGCATCTTATCTTTCTTACTCACAAACTTTAACATTTTAAAGCTCTGTAGCCTTTCAAACTGCTGTCAAAACCCGTCCATCACCAATATCCCTCTAAAATGCTCAGCTAGGAATAGCAGAGCTGAAATGTCAGTCACTGTTAAAAACCACCCACAGCGTAACCAGGAAGTAGAAGCCTGATGCTGGGGGAAGTTCTGTAAAAACAGTCAGATGGGAAAACCACTTTAAGCACATTATATAGCTATCATATAGGCACCATATCTTCCAAAAGTTCTGGTGTCCTCCTCCTCTACCCAGGTTCCTAAATATTAGCACCTTCAATCGGAGAATATATCATCTCTAAGTTACTGGATTTATAGAGGACTTGTCACCTTTACTAACATGAGTGTTTTCGTAAGTACTTGTATTTCACCAAAATTATTCAGAAAGTCTCCATGTAGCCATGGCCTATTTGACAACGGAGCAATTTAATCCCCGTTTAAAATAGGAATGGGTCCCTAAATTAATACATTATAGTGATGATTGGTTAATGTGTGTAGGGACACAGCCTTTTGACAAGGAGAATAGTAACATTCAGTTGTTTTTTTTTTCTTACAGTGGGGACAAGGAGTTACTGAATAGTTACAATAAATGCTAGCACAGAAGACTACTCTTGACTCTAGACACTAGAGGTCCTATGCTCTAATTAATTACCACTTTTTCACCCGGATACATTTGCACTATCTCTGATATGATTCTAAATCATCATCTAAATCCCCAGGATGACTTTCTTCCTCCCAGAATTATCACATGACACCATTAATATTACTCAATAAAGTATCTTCTCTCTCCCATATTATCTCCCTTCGTTATAGTGTTATCTATAGTATCATTGGCACCCCTTTCATCTTTCCCGACTAAAGTAGTAATCACTGTACCATCATACTTCTAGTATTATCTTTCTCAACACTACTGTGTCTCCCCAAGTATGAAAATCTCCCCTCCCCCCTCCAGTATGTACTTTCCCTCTCTTAGTTTCACAACCCCCATAGAAGGCAGTCGTTTCATACAGTAGAAGGCACTGTATCCTCTCCACACTTAGAGCATGGTACTGAACTGCTTGCAACAGTTTTCACCCATGTCTCTTACAATTCCCATACCGTGTAACCAGAGAGAGGAAAACTATCTCCGTTAACATTTTGCAAAGCACAGAGGCTATGAGAATCTGATAGACATGGATTAGAACTTCTGACACTTAGGGCCACATGTATGAAACTGTTTACTACGGGCAAAATATTGAGTTTTAGATCTAAACAGTTTCATACATGTGGCCCTAAATGCTATAAGTTTCACATTACTATTCTATAAGTGATGAAAGGATATGGTACTTGCAACTGGGTAAGACAGTTGTCAAACATATTGGAAAGGGCAACCATGTTGTGTGGAGCCTTTGTATTGGCAACAATGGTGCCCCCTTTTACTGGAGAGATGTAATGATCCCTGTGTGAATGCACAGGTTGCACTAAGGTTAGTCCTTATTAGAGAGCAATGGAAATCCCGATATGTTACAGTTTTGAGGCACTAAAAAAATGAGCACGAGCCAATGAAAGTAAAACTGGATAAATTATTACTTTAAGAAAAAAACAGGTAGATTTCCAGATTTACATGCAGCAATATTTTCTGTGAGATTTGGGACCTATCTGTCCAATTTATCATTACACTTCTCCAACGAGTCATTTCTCTTTAGGATAACAATATGGAAATATGTATACATGTATAGTAATTTACCGCTGTAATTATGTTGTGCCAAGCATGTTGTTTTCATGAGCTTTGGCACACACATTGTCTTTGATGTTTATCATGGATAACTCATGTCATATGACAAGAAAACTACAGTAAGAGATGTAAGTAGAAAAAATACGAAGGAAATTGCACATAGATGTATATTTTTTTATACAGTATGGATATAGATATAATTTTTTTTATTTTCTGCTACTTATGTTCAAATCAGCATGAAATATAAATACAAGTCGTAAGAATATAATGAGAAATGTGAACATAGCAGATAAAAAGTGTTAATAAGATTTGTAAATTCACGATCTGAATATGTAGTGAGGATATGAATAGAGATGTACAATTTTATTACTAATAAGTATATATTAAGATATAATTGTAATAAATATAAGCGTTAAGTTGTTATTGTAATTCTGTTTTGGGTATTTACAGTTGTGCTCAAAAGTTTACATATCCCGGCAGAATTTTTGCTTTCTTGGACTTTTTTCAGAGAATATCAATGATACACAAAAACTTTTTTTTCCACTCATGGTTAGCAGTTGGGTGAAGCCTTTTATTGTCAAACTACTGTGTTTTCTCTTTTTAAATCATAATGACAACCAAAAACATCCAAAAATGACCTGATCAAAAGTTCACATGCCCTGGGGGGATTTTTGGCCTGATAACATGCAAGAAGTTAACACAAATGGGTTTGAATGGCTACTAAAGGTAATATCCTCAATGTGAACTGTTTGCTTGTAATCAGTGTGTGTGCTTTAAAGCTGAGTGAGTTTTAGGATCCAGACGCTTTTGCATTCTTTCACCCAGCACTGAATTTCTGAAATTGTAAGTCATGGAGAAAGCAAAAGAATTGTCAATGGATCTACGGGAAAAGGTAGTTGAACTATTTTAAAACGGGAAAGGGGATACAAAAAGATATCCAAGGAACTGATAATGTCAGTCAGCAGTGTTCAAAACTGTGATTAACAAAAAGGAAAGCAGGGGCTTGTAAAAACCAAACCACGATCAGGTAGACCAACAAAATTTTTGGCCACAACTGCCAGGAAAATTGTTTCGGGATGCAAAAAAAAAACCCCATAAATAACATCAGCTGAAATACAGGACTCTGAAAACTAGCGGTGTGACTGTTTCAAGATGCACAATAAGGAGGCACTTGAAGACAAATGGGCTGCATGGTTGAGTTGCCAGAAGAAAGCCATTACTGAACAAATGCCACAAAGTATCTCGCCTACAATACTCCAAACAGCACAGAGACAAGCCGCAAAACTTCTGGAACAATGTCAAATTGGAGTGAGGAGACCAAAATTAAACTTTTTGGCCACAACCATAAACGTTACATTTGGAGAGGTGTCAACAAGGCCTATGATGAAAGAAACACCATCCTACTGTAAAGCACAGAGGTAGAAAGCTGATGTTTTGGGGATGTGTGTACTACAAAGGCACAGGAAGCTTGGTCAAAGTTGAAGGAAAGATGAATGCAGCACGTTATCCGCAAATACTGGAGGCAAATTTATCTGGCTGATAAAGTTACTAGTAGTGTGTTTAAAGCATTGAAGTTAGGATTAAAAGGGATTGTTTCACCCTACTGTTTCACAGAGCCAACAACAGCTAGACTCTTGCTTCCTGTCTCTTCCTGATCAGGCAGTGGGTGGTTCTATAGCAGTGATAAGCATATCAGCTCCGTATTAATAGCTTTTTTTGCACTGACATGAGAGTAGGAGATATTTTCTATAGTGCAGATATAGAGCATTGAAACGCAAAGAAAATATTTGAAAGGGTTTTACCATGAAGTAAAATTAATGTGGCAAGCTTGGAAATTAGATAATAAACATTTTCACCATTCATAATTATTACAAATTCTGTACTTTTTTTTAAGCTGCTACCTTAGTGATCAATATTGTACAGCTCGTCTCTAGAGGCTACAGCCAATGACAAGAGCTTCCCGGTCCTGGTCACACATGCTCAGACATCACCTCTATTCTCAGTCTGCTACTATCAGTATCTTCTCTGCTTAGTAATCACACATACTCACTTCTGAGAGACAGGTCAACCCCAGGTGCTGTCATTCTACTCCTAACAGTGCAAATAAATAAAAAGAAAAAAGAAACCTCACTCAGGAATGAGACATTAAAAAAAAAACATGTTCGGTTCCTGCAGGGATTTGAACCTAGGACCCATATGCTGAAAAGCAAAAGTGCTAACCATTCAGCTACATTGTAGCTACTCATGGTTCTTTACGCAAACAGCCATTTGTTTGACAAGAGTGACCCATGGGGGTAAAAGGATGGTGCTGCAAGTATCCCGGTTCCTGTTTATGCAATTCAAAGAAAATCTAAGGCTTCCTTTTAAAAAACATACTGAAAGGAAGCCAGGAAAAAAAAACCAGGCGAAATGTCTTCGGGGTTAAAAACCCCTTTGAAAGAATTAGTTCCTTTCTTTGTTGAGGTAACAACTCATTCTAAGCTGCTGGCGCCCGTGTTGTGACTGTGGTGGAACACCCCCCTGTATCAAAAAACAAAGAGCAGGGGAAGCAGGGGAAAACCAGAAAAAAAATGTGTCACTCAGAGCGAAAAAAATCTCTTTTTCCCTGGGCCGAGAAAAAGGGGGACATGTATTTGGAAAAAGTCTTCAATTACCTGTGTCTACATGATGAAAGCTAATCTTTGTAGTGAGACAACCTTGTTAAGCTTAGACTTGGGTTAGGCAAAATTTGGGAGTTGTTTGAATCTCTTTTATAGACTGTTGCAATATCAGGATTTTCATAGCATTGTATTCACTTGGCTCACTTTTAGGGATATTAAATAACTTAAATAAAAGTTAAGTTTTTAGCTGGGTGGTATATGGATTTTGTTTGCTGTTCTGGCGATTAGTTGTTAGTTTTGTAAGCTGGCCCTAATGCATGCACGATGAGTGAAATATTTCCTAAACATGTATGGCAGATTGTGATCCTTTTTTAGATTATCTCATCAGAGGTTCACTGCCAGACTGCACATGGTCAGAAGGGAGAGGTGGATTTGAGTGAAAGAAACTGAAAGGGGAAAGTGATATTTAGGTCCTGTGTGGAAACAGCTGGGTGAGATATGAGAAGTTTCACCATTTTGTTGGTGATGATCTTATTGTTTTCCAAATTTAGGGGAGCAATGGACTTACAGAATCCAAATCACAGAAAGAGGCCACATTTACTGCTATGGAGACAGGTCAAAAATCCATTGCCCACAGGAGGGAAAAAAAAGCCTCAGTTCTACATGAGAGAAGTTGCACATGTGCAAAATACTGATGATCAGATCAGATACTCACACAACTACTATTCAGGAGGGGGGATTGCTTAGGATTCTATTTGGACATTGACTAATAAAAAGCAGGCTAGAAACAAATTCACACCAGCATGCAGAAAAGTCACTGTACCAAAGAGATGAGGTTGCATAGGCGCAAAATAGCCAGCATAGTGCACTTAACATAGCTATATGGCTAGCACCCTATAGAAGCTTTATCTATGTGCAGGTAACTCAGCAACCACCCCTTTTATGAATCGTAGGTTTGTTAGTGGTCATTCATCATTATTTTGCTTCATGAAACCTTCACTTTATAGATCTGTGGCTTTTCTGCATCTCACTGCCTCAGAGGAAACTGCGTCAAAAGATTGTCAAATGCACAGCAGCCATTCTGGTCGGTATTGATAATTTATACACTCCTGTTATAATCTTTTAAGTTGTTATGCCTTTTCCTTGCCAGTTTTGTATCAGTAGGGTCTATATTATGTTTCTATTACATACGAATGCTGAATCATGTGACAGTATGTTAAAAACATGTTATCCTAATTCTTGTTATTTATTACTAGTATATTCATTCTAAACGAATGACTGGCTGGCCTCCTTGGGTCTTTCGGTGGTCTTTTTACCTCTTATTAATCTATGAAATGTATTTTAATATGCGAATAAATGTGTGCTTTTATGTTACTATTCTTTTTTGTCAGTATATATTTAATTTTTTTGTTTTGTAGGCTCGTATTAGAGACGAATTTGTTGTAGGACAACCTTGTGTTTTCAGGTTTAATAATACATATTTTTTATAGTTCTGTATTGGGCGACATGTATGAACAGGGCTGCAACAGTTTTCTGGCGTGATTTGCACAATAAAAACTGTTATTGCCCCTGTCCGACATATTTTTAAAAGGTATTTTGCCAAGAAAAAAAATGGCACACCTCCAAACCCTTACAGTTTTTTTGTGTCAAAATATTAGGGGCGTGTCCCGCTTTCATTCTTGGACCCTTTATAAATCTTGTAGAATGTAGTGCAAAAAATGTCGTCTAAACCATAAAAAAAAAAAAATTTGGGAGGGGGAAAAAATTTTTTGGGTTTGGTTTTTTGCTCACAGGGGGTACATTTATAAAAACCTTTTTTATAATTCTAACTAATGCTAACAAAACTGCGAGAAAGTATGACTGTCTAGACTGCCCGTTTTATAAGTTCCCCAATGTCTTTAGAAGGAATGTTCAAGGGGTTTTTGTGGGGGATAAAAAAAGTTTTAAAAATTATTATTTTGGGGTTTTTGGAAAAGGAAAAAATTAGCGGTGGGTGAACCCTTTTTTTTTTGCAAAATTTTTGTGAAAAGGGGTTATTGGGGGAAAATTTGATAAGGGGGTTTAGAAAAAAAAAAAGGGGGAAAAAAATTTTCAAAAAAATTATAATTTTTAAAATAAATTTAAATATTCACACAAAAAAACCTAAAAACCAAAAATTTTTGGAAACCCTTTCATTTAAAAACTTTTTTTTTTTTTAAAACAAAAAAAATTTTAAAAAAAAGGGATATAAAAAGTCCAATTTAACAAAACATTTTAGGGAATTTCAAATTTTTTCCCTTTTCCAATGTTTTTTAATCAATAAAATTATCTTTACAATTCAAAAATTTTTCGGTTTATAAGTTTTTTCCCCTTTTTTTTGTTTGGTAAAACTTTTTTTAAATAGGTTTTTTCTTGGCCCCCCTTTTTAGTAAAAATTTAAAAACCCCGTTTTTTTAAATTGGGCCCCCCCAAAATTGCATTGAAATTTTTGTAGGTGGTGGGGGTTCTTTTTTTTAGATTTAAAATTTACTTTTGAAAAACCCCCTTTTGGGAAAAATTTTTCCCTTTTTTTTTTTTACAAGTCATAATCTGCATGATCCACAGAAGTTGTCCCGTCAGTTAAAAAGACGTAAATTATGTATAAGCACATTTTTTGAACATATAACAAGTTAAATGATACTATATATATAATATATATATAATATATATTATATATATATAATTTATATATATATATATATATAATTATAATACACACAACACACACACTACAGACCAAAAGTTTGGACACACCTTCTCATTCCAACAGTTTTCTGTATTTTCATGACTATAACAATATATATATATTGAAGGCTATATAATAAAGTCTTCATATTAACCAAAATTTCATTTTTAGGAAGTCTATCAAATGTTACCCACTTTATCTCAATGTATTAAGGTGTACATACCATATACAGTTGAGCTCAAAAGTTTACATACCCCTTCAAGAATTTTTGCTTGGCCTTTTATCAGAAATTATAAATTATAACACCAAAACAATTTTTCCACTCATGGTTAGTGGTGGGATGAAGCCATTTATTATCAAACTACTGTGTTTTAAATCATAATGACAGCCAAAAACATCCAAATGACCCTGATCAAAAGTTTACATACCCCAGCTCTTAATACCATATATTGCCCCCTCTAACATAAATGACAGCTTGAAGGCTTTTGTGGTAGTTGTGGATGAGGCTCTTTATTTTCTCAGATGGTAAAGCTGCCCATTCTTCTTGGCAAAAAGCCTCCAGTTCCTGTAAATTCCTGGGCTGTCTTGCATGAACTGCGCGTTTGAGATCTCCCCAGAGTGGCTAAATGATATTGAGGTCAGGAGACTGAGATGGTCACTCCAGAACCTTCACTTTGTTGTGCTGTAGCCAATGACAGGTCGACTTGGCCTTGTGTTTTGGATCGTTTTCATGTTGGAACGAAAATTTGCCTCCAGTATTTACTGATAACGTGCTGCATTCTTCCTTCCTTCAACTTTGACCAAGTTATCTGTGTGTTTGTAGCTCACACATCCCCAAAACATCAGCGATCCACCTATTATAGTAGGAATAAAGGTTATCAACAGCACTCATGAGTGCTGTCGATAACCTTTATTTGACATTTGCGGGACGACCACTCCCATCAACTAGCACCAAGTATTCCTGTTTTCTACCCGGGTGTGCCGCACACATTTGTTTATTTATTTATTTACAGTAGGAATGGTGTTCCTTTCATCATAGGCCTTGTTGACACCTCTCCAAATGTAACGTTTATGGTTGTGGCCAAAAAGTTCGATCTTGATCTCATCACTCCAATTTACCTTGTTCCAGAAGTTTTGAGGCTTGTCTCTGTGCTGTTTGGCGTATTGTAGGTGAGATACTTTGTGGCATTTGTGCAGTTATGGCTTTCTTCTGGCGACTGCCCATGCAGCCCCATTTTCTTCAAAGTGCCTCCTTATTTTGCATCTTAAAACAGCCACACCGCTAGTTTCAGGAGTCCTATATTTCAGCTGAGTCATTTGGGGGTTTTCCCTTGCATCCCGAACAATTTTTTTTGAGTTTTTGGCCAAATTTTGTTGGTCTATCTGAACATGGTTTGGTTTTCACAGAGCCCCTGATTTTCTATTTGTTAATCACAGTTTGAACACTGCTGACTGACATTATCAAATCCTTGGATATCTTTCTGTATCCCTTTCCTGTTTTATACAGTTCAACCACCTTTTCCCGTAGATCCGTTGACAATTTATTTGCTTTCCCCATGATTCACAATCCAGAAGCGTCAGTGACTGGATGAAAGATGCACGAGTCTGTCTGGATCCTAGAAACTCACTCCACTTTAATGCACACACACTGATTACTGTAGTGGGTGGTCCCGCTCCTCGGCCCGTGGGCCGCGGGTGCACCCATGGCCGCCCCCCCCCCCGGGTGCCTGCCGGGGTCGGGTGGCACCGCTGGCCGCGGGACGAGCTGTGGGTCCGCTCGTCCTGGAGACTCACCTGACCTCGTTCCTGTCACGTCCGTGCCCTCTGCCGGCCGAGGCATGCTCGTTCTTGTAAATTTAAAGGGCCAGCGCCCCGGTAATTGGCTAATTGCCGGGCGCTTCCCCTATTTATGGTTTCGCTCCACAATCATTCTTGCGGGATCTATGTTGCCTCGTGCCCTAGAAAAAGCATTCTTTAAGTGTGTTCTTGCCTTACCGTGTACCAGACCTCTTGCTACGTTTTCTCGGACTCCGAACCTCTGCCGCCTGCCCTGACCTTCCGGGCCATGTCCGTGACCACGAAAACCATTGCCGCCTGCCCTGCCCTTTCCCTGCCTTCCCACGAACTACGATTCTTGGCTTACGATTCTGTACCTCGCTGCACCCGGCGCCCCCGCAAGCCTGCCCCGCATCAGGGGTAATGACCGGGTTTAGAACCCCACCACAGCAAGTCCATCCGCTTTGCCGGCGGGCTTGGTGAAAAACCGGGACCTACTTAGATTCCCCCTCCCTGGCGCGGTTGTTGCCATCCCTTGCGGTGGTCCAGTGGATCCACTACCTAGCCGTTACAGTTGATCCAGCCATGGATCCCGTCAAGGTGCCCCTTGCCAAGTCTTGTGGATCTTAACGACCATTGTCCCCCCAACAGTCGCAGCAAATTCACGCAAAAGCACAGAAAATTGGGTTTCAGCTGTCCGCCATGATGTGTCAACTCCTGGTGTCCCAGCAGCAGCAACGTGCCTCTTCGCTGGTGATGCCAACAACCCCGGCCATCCCGCTGGAAACCGGGGGCCCGAAGCTTCGCCTTCCTCTACCTTCCAAGTTCGACGGACACTCGAAGCTTGGCAGAGGATTTATTACGCAGTGCTCCGTGCACGTGGAGCTGATGGCCGACCAGTTTTCCACTGAAAAGGTTTCGAAGGTGGCGTTTGTGGTGAGCTTGCAAATCCGGAAAAGCCCTGGCCTGGGCGACACCTCTTTGGGACCGGAATGACCCTGTGACCGAAGACCTACAGGTTTTCCTCACTGAATTCCACAGCGTTTTCGAGGAGCCTGCGCGAGCGTCTTCTGCGGAGACGGCGCTATTGAACCTACACCAGGGGGACTCCTCCGTAGGAGATTATGCGGTCCAATTCCTAGCCTCCGAGCTGTCATGGAATGACGTCGCTCTCTGCGCCACATTCATGAAGGGCCTGTCAAGCAGAGTAAAGGACGCACTTGCAGCTAGAGATCTCCCATCTTCTTTGAGCGAACGTATCCATCTGGCCACTCGCATAGACGTGCGTTTTACGGAGAGACAGCAGGAGCGTGACTCGGCACAACCTCGCCGTCTACCTCGTCTGGCTCCCGTGTTCCAGAAATCTCCGCTGCCCCCTCCACAGGTTTCCACCAAAGAAAACCCATGCCGACTGATTGTTGCCAGTTGGATGGGAACGCGGATGCTGGCCTATCTCTTCGGGTTTTCCTGCCTTTTGGGACTCCGGCTCCGCTGGGAACTTCATTCATGCCTCCCTGGTGTCTCGCTATCGCTTGCCAGTGATCCGTCTGGAGAAGCCGTTGCTTATCTCTTCCGTCAGTGGGGAGCTTCTTAGCGACTCCATTCAGTTCATAACCCGGCCAGTGACCCTCCCTGTAGGGGTCCTACACACGGAGAAGATCTCTTTTCTGTCCTGCCTCGTGCTTCTTCGGCGATCCTGTTGGGGCTACCCTGGCTGCAACGTCACGCCCCTACGCTTGATTGGAAGACAGGCGAAGTCCTGCATTTGGGGGTCGGAGTGCCAGGATCTCTGTTTGGTGGCAAACCCCGCCCGGTGTCCATCTATCCTCCCAGTCATCCGTCAAACCTCTACAGGTCTTTCCAGGGAGTACCAGGATTTTTTAGATGTATTTTCGGAGAAACAGGCTGAGAAGCTACCGCCCCATCGGCCGTATGACTGTCCCATAGACCTCCTCCCTGGAACCAGTCCCCCACGGGGTAGGGTCTACTCTCTGTCTGTGCCCGAGACTCAGGCCATGTCGGCCTACATTCAGGAGAATTTAATGAAGGGTTTCATATGCATGTCCTCCTCTCCAGCCGGTGCTGGATTCTTCTTCGTCCAGAAAAAGGACGGTTCTCTTTGTCCGTGTATTGATTACAGAGGGCTAAAAAAGATCACGGTGAAGAATCGCTTCCATCTACCCCTGATATCTGAGCTCTTTGATCGTCTCTGTGGAGCCAAGTTGTTTACCAAATTAGACCTACGTGGAGCCTATAAGCTCATCAGAATTGAGAGGGGACAGTGGAAAACGGCCTTCAACATGCGTGACGGGCATTTCGAGTATATCATGATGCCCTTTGGGCTATGCAATGCCCCAGCCATATTTCAGGAGTTCGTCAATGATGTATTCAGGGACTTGCTGTACACCTGCGTCATAGTATATCTGGACGATATATACAGAAAAAGGGGAAAAAAATTTTTACTCAAAGAAAACAAAAAAAAACATGGCCATACTCACTGCTAGTAAAGCTGAAATGAGACTGAACACAGCATAGAGGCAACACAGGCCCCCATGCTGTTAAAGAAAAATACCCAGGTGCAGCTGATTGGTGGTAATCCATATATCTCTCCACTAGGTGGACAGAAAGCTGCACCTTAAATTGACATCTATTCACATAGCATGCAAAAAAGCCAAAAAGCCACAGTACGTTGGGAGACTAAACAGATGCACAAATAACCGTAAGACAGATGCTCGCACACCTTCCATGCATGAGGGGGGCGGCCCGCTGGTATTCTACTTGATCCAAAACCCCAGTACTGTTGGGCAAAAAAACTATTTTCACATACTGGAAAAATTCAATATAGGTTTTGGTTTTAAATAAAGGCCACT